>QRFJ01002923.1:140000-255000 GCA_006176705.1 Cocos nucifera | reverse complement strand
CAAGCAAGGTCTTAAGTATTGGTGGGACAGCACAGCGTCCCACCGCCCTAATTGTTTGGATGGTAAGTGTTTGGATGAGAATCTTGTTTTACGAAAAAAACCTGGACAACCCCATCAGCGAAGTATTCTTTTTCATGTGAGTATTTCTTGGAAATAAAAGTTAAACAGGGTTTCACCTCCTGCAGAAGTTAAACAAGGAGTTAAAGGCATTATCCTGGGTAAGCCTGGACTTCATTTGGGAGGTTAGCAAATCATTGGTGTGAAATCAGCATTCCTTCATGCTAGTATGTTGTACTAAATACTAGTGCAATATATTTTTGTATATTAGCTCAATGATAGCATTTCATGGTTAAGAAATCCTTAGATTTCCCATGTCAAATTTGTTCTTAATGAAAGAGCATTGTACAATCTGCTTAAGTTTTATTATTTCTGTATTGTCACCGCAAATCTAATGGTGGCTTTCATAACTATGTCTACTCTTCTCATGTATCCCTTTTATGGTGCAGAAATTGAAGACCAGTGTAAAAAAGAAGAATGTCAATCCTGAATGGAACGAAGATTTAACTCTTTCTGTTTCAGATCCTACTCAAACAATTAGGCTCGTATGTCTATCTTTTCCCTCGTGATATTTATGTCTTATGATCTAAATAATTTCAACTAGTTGAACATTTTCATAGAGTGAATTACTTACCATATTAGGACTGGAAATCCACCAAGTTCTGGACATTTGTTTATTATGCTACAAATGGTCAAATATGGTAGTTTTAATGGCACATCGGCACCATACAGAGTTCTGATATAATGCGTGATTTTGAAACATCCAAATCTATCGTTGTTGTTTCCACACATGTTTTGGCTCAAATATTGGAAAGAAATAGGGAAAAAGAAAATCAATTTTAATATCTCCAAAGGATTATCTGAACCGAAACAAGGATATCTGGAAAGACCTGTATTGCTACACATTGTCTTTTATGCTGTCTATGGAAGATGCGCATCGCCGCAAGTTGATGCATCATAAAATTTGCAATGGCATGTTGATGCACTGATATCCATTCTTGAACCATGGACTTCTGGCATGCTACATATCGTAATCGTGGTATCTTGCACGATTGATATTTTATCCATGCTATGATGATGATAGGTTTTTTCAAGGATTATGCAAATCTTGATGGCCCAGAAGCTGGTGAAGATGATGGAGTTTCATCATGCCAACCATAAACTTCTCGGATGAATGGAAGTATTAGGAAATTCCTAGTCATATGTTTGCAAATAAATAAGCATCACGTAGCTTAAGGATAGCGCTTATGAACGTAACATGATCACAATCACCTGGCATGAAGTGAGGTGGCAAAATTTCTTGAATCAGCAATATAGGGGCTTGCTTGAAAGCAAAAGTAGCTAAGCAAAGATGGTAGATCTCAACATGTTGGAGTACATGGCAGATCAACTTGGAGTACATAAGAGTGTTTAGACTTTAGAGAATATTGATGTTGTCAGTAGGATCCTTATGTGGGCATTAATTGATTTAGTTGCTAGGCCATTAACAGACCATGACCTCAAAATTAACAGCCGCACCATTGCCATCGAGCTGGTGGAGTCGAAGCCCTATGTAATTACCATCAATGTCTCGGTCACATCCTAGCATTCAGGACTGCCAGTGTTGGTGCAGAATTGATCGTCGCTGGAGGTCGCCGGAGTCGAGGCCACTGAGGTCGCCGCCGGGGACCTGCAAAACAAAGTCCCGTCCGAAGCCGATGGGGGGTGGCTCCGGCAGGACCCTCCGACGCTCAAGTCAGCTCTGACCAAAAGGAATGGAGTGCTCGGGAATGAGTTCCGGAGCTTAGAGAAGAAGAGGAGAGCTTAGAGATCAGAGCGATTAGAGTTAGCATATCTGGAGGGGTCCTTTTTATAGCGGAGCTTGATGGTGACAGCTGCAGCCGCGTGCTGGCGGGCCGCTCGAGGTTCGGCGGAGCTAGTCTCACGGAAAGGTGTCGTGTGCGGCGGATTGATGGTGACAGCTGCAGCCGCGTGCTGGCGGGCCGCTCGAGGTTCGACGGAGCCAGTCTCACGGGATGGTGACAGCCATCGCCGTCTCATAGCGGGTCGCTATCACTCGATGGACTGATGGTGATGGCTGCAGAGCTTGCGACGGATGAAGGGTTGAAGGCCTTCGTCGTGTGCCCATTTCGGAGGAGTTTGGGCTCTTAGCTTGGAGGGAGTTCGGCTCCCATAGGCGTCTGGCTGGAGGTATGCAGCTAAGGCTCGTCCGCTGAGGAGTTCGACCGCTGGAAATCCGAAGCTCGACCGTTGGAGAGTTCGACCGAATGTTGGACTTCGGCTAAGGCTCGTCAGCTGAGGAGTTCGAGGAGCTCGGCCGTTACGAAGTTTGGCCGGCTGAATGGGTTGGAAGAAGCTCGCCACTGGGGGTTCGGCCGAAGCCCAATTGCTTGGAGTCCAAGGAGCTCGGGCACTAAGTAGTTCGACCGGCTGTAGGAGTTCGGCTAAGATCCGTCCGTCCAAGCTCTTCCGTGGCTACAGGTTGCCGTCGAGCTAGACTTCGATGGGAGCGAAATTTATCCCCAATACTAGCCCTCCCACTCTCGAGTTCAAAAATCGAAGGAAGGGAGTGCAGGAAAGGCGACTGCCGAAGTCTTCCTCTGAGCTCTGAGCTGACCTAGGTCGAAGCTCGGAGGAGATCTCATCTCCAGCCGAGGTTGAGGGGGCTTCATCCACTGCGATCGAAGCCGGAGGTTGCGCTCCTCGGGGGCGACATCGTCTCTTACAGCCGAGGTTGACACGATTGCTTTCTCCAGCCGAGGTCGAAGCTGAAACTCTCCAGCCGAGGTTATCACGATCGCTCGGGAGAGATCTTATCTCTAGCCGAGGTTGATGCTCGCTTTAGGACGAGGTTCTCCTCCTGTTCCTAACCGAGGTTGATCTTATCTCTAGCCGAGGTTGTCAACGGTCGCTCGGGAGAGATCTTATCTCTAGCCGAGGTTGGTTGCTCGGTTAGGACGAGGTTCTCCTCCTGTTCCTAACCGAGGTTGCTTTCGCTCGGAGAGATCTTATCTCTGACCGAACTGTTCGGGAGAGATCTTCTCTTGCAGTCGAGCCTTCCTCAGGGGAGATCTTATCTCGAGCCTTCCTCGGGGGAGATCTTATCTCCTGCAATCGAGGTCGAAGTACACGCTCAGGAGAGATCTTATCTTCTACAGCTGAGCTTCCCTCGGAGAGATCTTATCTCCTGTAGTCGAGCCTTCCTTGGGGAAGATCTTATCTCCTGCAGTCGAGGTCGAAGTGCGCACTTGATCTTATCTTCCGAAGCCAAGCCTTCCTCGGGGGAGATCTTATCTCCTGTAGCCGAGGTTCGAAGTGCGCTCGGGGAAGATCTTATCTTCTACGGTCGAGGTTTCCTCGGGGGAGATCTTATCTCCTGCAGCCGAGCTTTCCTCGGGGGAGATCTTATCTCCTGCAGCCGAGGTCGAAGTGCATCGCTCGGGAGAGATCTTATCTCCTACAGCCGAGCTTTCCTCGGGGGAGATCTTATCTCCTGCGGTCGAGGTTCGAAGTGCACGCTCGGGGAGATCTTATCTCCTGCGGTCGAGGCTTTCCGGTCGCTCGGGGAGATCTTATCTCCTACGGTCGAGCTTCGCTCGGGGGAGATCTTATCTCCTACAGCCGAGGTCGAAGTGCGCGCTCGGGGAGATCTTATCTCCTACAGCCGAGCTTTCCTCGGGGGAGATCTTATCTCCTGCGGTCAAGCCTTCCTCGAGGGAGATCTTATCTCCTACAGCCGAGGTCGAAGTGCGCGCTCGGGAGGAGATCTTATCTCCTGCAGCCGAGCCTTCCTCGGGGAGATCTTATCTCCTGCAGTCGAGGTCGAAGTACGCACTCGGGGGAGATCTTATCTCCTACGGTCGAGCTTTCCTCGGGGGAGATCTTATCTCCTGCAGCCAAGGTCGAAGTGCGCGCTCGGGGGACATCTTATCTCCTGCGGCCGAGCTCTCCTCGATCTGCCCCCGTTAGCACGAGGTCCCCCTTCAGTTCCCAATATGGCGAATATTTGACAGCTTCATTCCCTGTTACCGCAGTTTCTGCACCATGGAATAATAATGCGGAAACGAAGCAACTTTACTGAAGGGATATCATTGGTAATACATCCTCAGATTCTCTGAGTTCCAAGGTTGCAGAAGCGTCCTCCCTTCGAGCTCTTTCAGATGATAAGCACCAGGCCGGACAACCTCCACCACTTCGTACGGGCCTTCCCAATTAGGGGCGAGTTTTTTCTGACTCTAAGGCTGAGAGATAGCGGCTCGTCGGAGCACTAAGTCCCCCACTCTGAACGTCTTGCTTCTGACTCTGGAGTTGTAATACCGAGCCACCTTCCATCTATAGGCCGCCATCCGGATGCGAGCTTCCTCCCTTTTTCCTTCCAGCAGGTCGAGGTCGACTCGAAGGTCCTGGGGATTGCGTTGCTCGTTGAAGCCCGTGACTCGTGCAGATGGGAGCTTGAGCTCGACCGAGATAACTGCCTCAGTACCGAAGGCCAAGGCGAAGGGTGTTTCTTCAGTGGGCATCCTCTGAGTAGTTCGGTATAACCAGAGGACATGGTAGAGTTCGTCCACCCAGGCTCCTCCTGTCCTGTCGAGCCTCGCTTTGATTCCTTGCAGCAGGATCCGGTTGGTTATCTCAACTTTCTCATTAGCCTGCGGGTGAGCCACCGACGTAAAGCGGTGGAAGATGTTTAGTTCTTCGCAGAACTCGGCGAACCTTGCCCCAGCGAACTGTTGCCCATTGTCGGTTATGAGGGTTCGGGGCAAACCGAACCGGCAGACTAGTGACTTTCAGACGAAGTCTTGTACCTTGGCCTCGGTAATCCTCGCGAGTGCTTCGGCTTCGACCCACTTAGTGAAGTAGTCGATCGCGACCAAGAGGAACTTCCTCTGCCCCGACGCCGCTGGGAAGGGACCGAGTATATCCATCCCCCACTACGCAAATGGCCAGGGCGAGCTAAGCGGAGTGAGTTTGGATGCAGGCTGCCTCTGTACGCTGGCGTTCTTCTGGCAGCGGTCGCACTTCTTTACGTATTCCATGGAGTTGTGAAATAGGGTCGACCAGTAGTACCCCTGTCGGAGCAGTTTTTTTGATAGGGATCTGGCTCCTACGTGACTTTCGTAGAGTCCTTCGTGTACATCCCGCAGTGCGAGGGTGGCCTCCAAAGGTCGGAGGCATCTTAGCAATGGGAGGGAGTATGACCTCTTATACAACCTGCCTTCATATAAGACGTAGCGGAAAGCCTGATTTCTGAGCTTTCGAGCTTCCTTTGGATCGTGGGGAAGGGCCCCCTTCCTGAGGTATGCAACCAGTGGGTCGATCCAGCTTGGCTCGAACTCCATCTGCAGGACGACCCGAGGCTCTTCCGGGGTTGGGCACTTTAGAGTCTCCAAAAATACTCCCCTGGGCAGTTCGACCGGGGCAGAAGTGGCCAACTTGGAGAGAAGGTCGGCTCTCGCATTTTTCGCCCTCGGAATATATCGAACGTCGAAGCTGTCAAAGGCCGGAGTCAAATCCCTCACCCTCCCAAGGTATCTCGCCATGCTTTCCTCCCACGCCTCGTAACTGCCGCTGACTTAGCCGACCACCAGCTGGAAATCGCTGTAGATCTGAAGTCGATCTACTTTCAGCTCTCTTGCTATCTTTAATCCAGCTATCAGCTCTTCATATTCGACCCCATTGTTGGTCATCGAAAACTCGAAGCGCAGCGCGTACTCGGCGACGACTTCCTCGGGACTAACCAGGACCAGCCCCGCACCAGCTCCAGCAGAGTTGGACGAGCCATCCACGTGCAGGGCCCAAGAGCCTACGGGGAGGTTGGCGCTTTCCTCGGTGGGGTTCGGTTGTGGCAGCTCGGCTTCGTCTAGGCCCGGCTCCGCTTTGGTGTCGATCTCGGTCGGCCCAAGCTCGGCCTCGATCGAAATTGTGCATTCCAGCACAAAATTCGTCAGTATCTGGGCCTTGATTGACGGCCTGGGCCAGTAGTTGATGTCGAACTCCGTGAGTTCGATCGCCCATTTTGTGATTCTTCTAGAAGCGTTTGTCCAGTGAAGGACTTCTTTTATTGGTTGGTCCGTGAGGACCGTTATGGTGTGCTCCTGAAAATAAGGTCGGCACCGTCTGACGGTAATTAGGAGAGAGTAAGTTAATTTTTTCAATCTAGAGTACTTGGTCTCCGCATCCCTCAAGACTCGGCTGATGTAGTAGATCGGCCGTTGCGCCTTCGCTTCTTTTCTGACCAGCACCGTCGCCAGGGCTCCGGGGGAGACAGCAAGGTACAGAAATAATTCCTTCCTGGGTTCGGGCTTTGCCAGCAGCGGAGGCGAGCCGAGGTAGCTTTTGAGCTCTTCAAATGCTTGTTGGCACTCCACCGTCCAGGAGAAGTCCTTCGGTCGCCTGAGAATGCGGAAGAAGGGCATGCATCGTTCGGTCGACCTTGATACGAAGCGACTTAGGAACATCACTTTCTCGGTCAGGCGCTGAACCTTCTTGATCGTCCTTGAAGCGGTCATTTCTCGAATGGCTCGGATTTTCTCGGGATTCGCTTCGATTCCTCGTCTCGACACCATGAACCCCAGAAATTTTTTGGAGGTCACACCAAAGGCACACTTGGCCAGGTTCAGCCTCACCTTATACCTCCTGAGTGCACCGAAGACTTCTTCAAGGTCGGCGAGGTGGTCCGTTGAAGCTCGACTTTTAATGAGCATATCATCTATGTATACCTCCATGTTGCGGTCGATCTGCTCCTTGAAGATCTTATTAACCAAACGTTGGTATGTTGCCCCCGCGTTCTTGAGTCCGAAAGGCATGACCCTGTAGCAGTAAAGACCTCGGTCAGTAATGAAAGCGGTCTTCTCTTCGTCCTCGGGCGCCATGTATATCTGATTGTAACCAGAAAAGGCATCCATGAAGGTGAGGAGCTCATGGCCCGAGGTTGCATCCACCAGCTGGTCGATCTTAGGTAGAGGGTAGCTGTCCTTCGGGCAAGTCTTGTTCAGCTTCTTGAAGTCGACGCACATCCTCCACTTGTTATTTGCTTTCTTGACAAGAACCACGTTCGAGACCCAGGTCGGATAGCTAACCTCTCGGATGAGTTCGGCTTTGAGAAGCTTGTCTACTTCTTCGACGATCGCTTTCTACCTTTCCGGGGCGTGGTGGCGCAGCTTTTCTCTTATAGGCCGGTGCCTTGGATCGACGGCCAGTCGATGTTTCATGAGCTCGGCGTCGATTCCTGGCATATCCGCTAGGGTCCAGGCGAAGACGTCCGCATTTCTTCTGAGGAAAGCGACGAGCTGTTCCCGAACCTCGACTGTCAGGTTGGAGCCGATCTGTACCACATGCTTCGAGCTTTCGTCATTCAAGGGCACAGAGACGAGGTCCTCGGTGGACTCGCCCCGCTCCTCAGTGAGGTCGTCGCGGACGTCCAGTCCGTCAACAAGATAGGGGTCGGGCTGATCTCCCTTATGCAAGACGATCGAGTAGCAATACCTCATCAGAGCCTGGTCTCCTCTGACCTCTCCGACCCCATGGCTCATCGAAAACTTCATCTTCAAATAATAGGTCGACACTACCGCCCAGAATGCATTTAGACCAGGTCGGCCGAGGATTGCATTATAGGCGAACGAAGTCCTCACGACTAGGAAGTTGACCCGAGCGTTGGTCTGCTTCGGGCGTCGCCCCGCTGTTACGGTCAATGTTATTTCGTCTTCGACTGGTACGGTGTTGCCGGCAAACCCTACCAGTGAAAAATTTATCGGCTCCAAGCGGTCGTCGAGCAGGGACATTTTTGAAAAGGCATCGTAGAACAATACATCGACCGAACTTTCGTTATCTAGCAAAATGCGGCGTACATCGTAGTCAGCGATATTCAAGAAAATTACAACCGCATCATTGTGCGAAAATTGGATCCCCCGGTCGTCCTCCTCGGTGAAGGCCACAGGCTCCGCGATCCTCTGCCTCTTCACTGATCTTCTGGGTCCGCTGGTCTCCCCTTGCCGAGGTCCTCCTGAGATAGTATTGATGATGCCAAGGGGTGGCCGACCTTCCTGGCTCTCCCCACCCGATGGTAACTCCCTTGGCCGCTCCCCTCGCTCTTCGGGCCGCCTTTGCAGGAATCGACCGAGTCTACCTCGTCTGACGAGCTTTTCGATCTCGTCTTAGAGTTGGACGCACTCTTCGGTGTTGTGATCGTGGTCGTGATGATAGAGGCAAAACTTATTGGGATCGCGTTTGCTTGGTCGGGAACGCATCTTGTCTGGCCTCGGAAGCTGTTCCCTGATTTTCATCAGCACTTGGGCCTTCGGAGTGTTGAGGGGGGCATAGTTGTGAAACCTTCGTCGGGGAGAGCTTCGGCGTTGAGGAGAACCTTGGCGCGCCATTCCGTTCGGGCTTCCCCACCTCGGGTTCCTCGGGGTCTGAGTCGCTGGGGCCGGAGCGAAAACAAACGGATTCGGACGGGATCGGGCCGCGGAGGCCGTCGAGCGTCGAGTCGAAGCTCTCCTGGGAGGCATCTTCTTCCTGGGAGAGAAAGGGAGATCTTCAGAGATGGAAGGGAAAAGTCATCGCCGAGCACTTCTTTAAGAACAAGGAAACCCCAGAGGTTCGGAGGGGGTCCCCTTCCTCTAGCGCCAATCTGTTGGTGCAGAAACTGATCATCGCCGGAGGTCGTCGAAGTCGAGGCCGCTGAGGTCGCCATCGGGGACCTGCAAAACAAAGTCCCGTCTGGAGCCGGTGGGGGGTGGCTCCGGCAGGACCCTCCGACGCTCAAGTCAGCTCTGGCCAACAAGAATGGAGTGCTCGAAAATGAGTTTCGGAGCTTAGAGAAGAAGAGGAGAGCTTAGAGATCAGAGCGATTAGAGTTAGCGTATCTGGAGGGGTCCTTTTTATAGCGGAGCTTGATGGTGACAGCTGCAGCCGCGTGCTGACGGGCCGCTTGAGGTTCGATGGAGCCAGTCTCACGGGAAGGTGCCGTGTGCGGCGGGTTGATGGTGACAGCTGCAGCCGCGTGCTGGCGGGCCGCTCGAGGTTCGACGGAGCCAGTCTCACGGGATGGTGACAGCCATCGCCGCCTCATAGCGGATCGCTATCACTCGATGGACTGATGGTGATGGCTATAGAGCTTGCGATGGATGAAGGATTGAAGCCTTCGTCGTGTGCCCATTTCGGAGGAGTTCAGGCTTTTAGCTTGGAGGGAGTTCGGCTCCCATAGGCGTCTGACTAGAGGTATGCAGCTAAGGCTCGTCCACTGAGGAGTTCGGCCGCTGGAAATCCGAAGCTCGGCCGTTGGAGAGTTCGGCCGAATGTTGGACTTCGGTTGGGGCTCGTCAGCTGAGGAGTTCGAGGAGCTCGGCCGCTACGAAGTTCGGTCGGTTGAATGGGTTGGAAGAAGCTCGGCCACCGGGGGTTCGGCCGAAGCCTGGCTGCTTGGAGCCCAAGGAGCTCGGGCGCTAAGTAGTTCGGCCGGCTGTAGGAGTTCGGCTAAGACCCATCCGTCGAAACTCTTCCGCGGCTACAGGTTGCCGTCGAGCTAGACTTCAGCGGGAGCGGGATTTATCCCCAACAGCCAGCAAGTAGCAACTTCTCAAAAGGGTGATTATTTCCGTATTAGATTTCATTGAGTAGCTGTTGGAAAAATATTGAAAATAGGAAGATTAGGCTTCAACATGCATAGAAGTGCAAGTTAGCTAGAAGAATTTGGCCATAGGAGGGTAATGACATCCAAGGAGAGCTACCATACATTGTGGGGATCTTAATAAAAGGAATGATGGACAATATTGTGAACCATACAAGATGACCTCCTCGAATGCGTCAATGCTGATGCCAGGAAACCATGAAAGAGCGGAGGCATCTGGAGGAATGATAGGAGGAGATGACCCTGCAGTGAAAGGATAAGAACAGTGGCGATCAAGGTGAATTGATCTATGGACATTATTTTTGGTAATATACATCATGCACATCTAGTGGGATCGTAACATATATATCATTGCACTGGGAATTTCTCCATCCAAATTTTTTGCGCGATCAAATTATGAAAATATTTTCCTTAACATCCCATCAGAAAAATCAGGGATAACCTTTACCAAGGTCTGCCACCATGATGGTGGACTAACCATGCAAGGAACATAAATTCATTTATTGGATTAACGGGGGTGACGTGAGCTTTAGAACGTGGCCTTAGGTTCCAAGTCAAAATAATGCATTAAGGAGATGCTAGCTGATGCACGAAGATGAGAAGAGGTCACCAGTGACAAGTCGAGCTTGGGCCAACTACATTTGCTCATCTGATATCCATAAAATATCATGAGTGATATCAGGGGCATTCCCTTGTCTCGGATGCACATGGCAAAATCACGTAACATTCTAGAAGAATCTATCTTCTCAGGATGCTATTATCTAGTTTTGTTATACTTCATTCATTCTCCCCTTTCTTCTGCATATCTAGGATGGTGAAGATGATCACATTAGGATTCATTTAGGCCAATGAGAGCTTCATTGTAATTTATATTTGGACAATTTCTTCTCTCTGTATTCTGTATTAGATCCTCCATGTTTACATTCCTAATTTCAATATGTAAGCATATTCTCGAATGTAGTTGATCTTCTTATCATCTATTCTGCCCCATGAAACTACTCTTTGAATCTTTTTTTTCTCTCGAGGGAACGGGAGGTTTCAAGCCCTCACCTAATTTATTGAGGTAATAGATTTTAAATTGGTGTAGGCAGGAGTAACACCCACGTTACTAGTAACAACTTGCAGCAACTTCACCAACTAAAATATTTGACACCCGCCTCCTCTCAAATATTAACAGCAAGTGCATCCAAGTAGAGACCGGTAAGATAATTATTACTATAAATTAGATATTAGAAAGGCCGTGTTGGGCAATGCTCCAACTTCAATTCATACGGGAAAGTACCACGAAGTATCTATAAATCAAAATGCACCGCCTTTTTTCCAGGACTGATTCGAAATCTGATTTCACTGAATGTTCGACACTTCCAAATGGAGGAGGGATTTCATCGATCTCCAAGATTTTTATTGTTTATTGTTTGTTTTAATTGGTTCATCGTTTGGAGTCGTTTGTTTCACAGTTGATACCAGCTGAGGAGGACTGTGGATGGAAATGCTCTTGAACATGGCGTCTTGCAATTTTTGTACTGGATTACCGATACTGTTCATATTGTCTATTTTTAATCAAAGTCGGTATCTTTACAATAGCGGTTGCTGAAGATGACTTGATCTGGGGGATCATGCAAGGTCATCTGTGGTAAGGTTCTCATCTTTTGTTTATGTTTTCGCAGGAAGTCTTTGACAAGGACACATTCAGCCGAGATGATAGAATGGGTGATGCAGAATTTGGAATACGGTCATTTTTAGAGGCCGTAAGGATGGATTTGTCCGGTCTTCCAAATGGTACGATAATCACAACGGTGAGACCTGAGAGGAACAACTGCCTATGCGGTGACAGCCCCATTGTGTGGAAAGATGGCAGAATTACCCAAGATCTTGTTCTTAGGCTGAGAAACGTGGAGAGTGGTGAAGTGGAGCTGCAACTGCAATGGGTTAGCATTCCTGGTGCTGCAGTCCTTTAGGGCATGCTGTGATACCCTTCACATATATGTGGCATGATGCACGACCGGATGCCAAACTTCTAGTTCCATTGCTTCCGGTTTTATACAAATTATGGTACGATGCGCTTGCTGATATGTATATAACCTCTGACTACAAGCAGCACCTCATTCGAACCAACTTTCTATCATTGCTAGGGCTTAAACGGCAGCGATTCTCACCATTGGATCTATGAAATAAATACCATCCTAGCTATTTTCTATGGTTATGATTCTCATAATAGTTCCATTTTGTTCATTTTGTTGTAGAGATCCGGCCTTTCGGTTTCGGTCCCTATATAATTTTCACGGGCTTCACATACCAAAAACCGAAGGGAAACAGAGAGGCAGGCTGTAGGAGGTGAATCATTTGAAACCATGGAAATGTCAACTAATATTTAGCAATGTGCAACCATCAGAAGCTATCGGACACCCACAGGATTAGAAACATCCGGATATGAAATGTTTCTGTTCGATAAAGCTCAAGTCTATCCTTTGGCATCTACTCCCTAATTGTACTCCGAGATTCATGATGCATTTGATTATTTGGTAATGAGCTGGTTCTTGTGGAACTTGTCCTTGTTATCAACCCTCTTTCTCTCTGATTACTTTCTTTTGCCTTCTCTCACCAAGTTGAGTCATCTCATTACAGACGAAAAGCAGATATTTGTTATGCTTCTGTGTTACCTAGAAAGTGATCTAGATTTTCTCTAGGTTACTATGATAAATCACCGATCGTCGTATGTTCTGTTTAGGCAATTAAGAGATTTGATGGAACCTATCTTCATTTTTTTTTTTATTAAAATGGATCATTCATGTAAGTCTTGTGTGAATACCTCCCAGAAGATCAGAAAAAAAAGATAATCTCTAAGTTGCCTTGGAGTAGTCCCCAAAAAAGTCCACAAAAAATCACCAATATGCTTCGCAACGTATGCCGCCATGCAGAGTTTGCCTCTTTAAAAACATGTCTAATTATGAAACTAGTGCAGCCGGAAAGAAAGATGGAGATATCCCAAAGAAAGAGGTGGTGAGGCATTTCCCCCGCATACCCTTGAATCCATGCCACAATAACAGCTGTGTCGCCCTTAATAACAATGTGATCCACCCCCAAAACCATTCGAACATAGGCAACACCAGACCAGGCTGCACGAAGCTCCGCTCTAAGGACCATTGGGTTAATTAGATATTGGCCTCCGACTGCAACCAATCTGATATCGTGCCCTTCGATAACAAAACTAACTCCACCATTCTTGTCCCTAACACTTCCATCAAAATTGACCTTCAAATATTCTGAAGGTGAGGGCTCTCAAACAATTAATACCCGATGGATCGTTGCATGAGCTGGGAGGGAATCCCAGATTTCTAAGTGCCTGGAGATCACGTCAATCATCTCCCGAATTAGAATCAAGGCTCTCTCAATAGTAATCTTTGCCTGGCATCTTCTGGACTCGAAGACAAGGCGATTCCTAGCCAACCAAATATGCTAGGTAATATAGACGGCCTGAATAGCAACCTCTCTAGATGCATTGTTCGTAGCTCTCCTCCTCAGTAGATCGATGAATTCCCTAGTCGAGTCCTTCATCTAGACAATATGGTGATGAAGGCCTACTAAAGACCAAACCTATCCAGCCAAAGAGCAAAGAAATAAAGTATGCTCCATCGTCTTCTTCTCAGTTTCACAACTAGGGTAAATAGCATGAACGTCTATGCCTCTCTCTCTCTCTCTCTCTCAGTATGTACCCGATCGAAAGCCTACTCCAAATAAACTTCTAGAGAAAAAGGCTTACTCTCGGATGCACCCCCAACTTCTAGACCTAGTCGCTATCCATTTGCCTAGTGCCCTTCGACTGGTACAAATGATACAGGTCTGCTATGATGGGTCTCACGATAGTGGAACATCCCCACATCCTGATATCCGGGCAACGATAAAGAGGAACAATCATGAATATCACATGCCTGCCAAGCTATGTCCCAAAAAGATGCATCACGATAGTTGAGTCGCATCCTGTACTATCAGCTAGAAGAAGATCACTAACCCTCATTTGGTCAGACACCTGTAAGCTCATAAAGGTCGGCCAGCAGGTCAAAGATGTATTTGCAATCCAAGTGTCGTGAAAGATGCTGATAGAGTAGCTATCTCCAATCATCCATCTCGTTTGAGGAATAACATCCAGAGCCCGCACACAGATCTCCATTCATATGGCTAAGGTCCTCCAGCTGGACCGAATCTCACACCCCACAGGTTAAGTATCATGCCTAGCCCTCAACATAGTGCTCCATATAGAGTCTGAATAAAGAAGAAATCTGGCAACATGCCCAGCTATCAGAGCCTCCTTCCTCGTGATCAAGGATTGGGTCCCTAGGCCACCCTTCTACCGAAATTGACAAACTACATCTCAGGCTATAAGATGTCCACCATCACCGCCACCGAGCTGTGATCCCAATAGAAAGCTCCGAAGAAGTTTTTCAATCCGTAACATAATTATTTTGTACAGGATAATATTAAATTTATCTTTCAGTTAAAACCAGATAAAAATCAAGAAGCCTATGTGGAAATTTTTTCGGCTACTCATCATCCAAGCACAAGATCCTTTGATAACTCCAGAAACCTAAGTCTGTGCTTGAACGCATGATGCCATCCAATACATGAGTATCCTAGATTATGTTGATTGTCAGAATTACGTTGACAGGGTAACAAATCTTCCCATAAATCACCCTTATAATTGGCTTACAGAAGAAAAGGAAGATGACATTTTCCTCTTTTACAGTGACACTGGAGGAGAAAGTTGAAGAGATTTACCTGTTTAGCTTGTTGGATTCTTCACAGGAAATCATTATCCTCCAGTCTACATCAAATCCGCAGCCTTGTCGCAATTATATATCCTGTGAGTTCAATTATTAACCTCCCCTGGGTTAATAATCCCACCGGCAGGACCCAGACAAGCACATTTCGCATGATCACCCATTTGGTCCAAATTTCGATATTATGTCAAACCTATTCCGCGGATGTGTCCGCCTTATTCCGGATAGAAGCCCAGACCTCTCGGACCGGCGCCATTTATTATCCTCGTTGATGTCGTGCACATCTTCTCGGATCAGATACATCGAAAATCTGCACGGAACCGCTTTCTTTTGTCCGGTGGGGGGGATCGTGGGGTTGGAACAGAGTTAGGAAGAAGAAGGGATGGGGAGGGTATTCACGGTGGAATTGGACGGCAGGATCTACCGCTGCCGGTTTTGCCACACCCATCTGGCCCTCGCCCAAGACGTCGTCTCCCGGGTACGTAGAAGTCGTTTTAGCCTTCTGGACGCTCGCCTCCCTCCATTACTTTTCGCTGTTCTCCCCCCTCGCTTCTTCTCTTCTTGTTCCCCTGGCAAATTTCTCAGCCCTTCTCTTTGTGGCTACTTTCCTGACGCTATTCTCCCATGCTTGTGTAAGAATTCTTATATGCCACAAGGGTTAGGTTTTCTGGCAATCTTTTGGGACTGTCGTGAAGATTTCTATTTTCCTTGAATTAAGCTGGCTCTTGGGTGATAATTTTAGCTTTTAAGGAGTATTATTAGAAAGCTGAACTCAGATGTTGTGATTATTAGGGCAAATTGCGTGCATGAAAGGTTGTGTTTTAAAAAATTTGACAAAATCAGGCTTAAATTTTCATAACCAAAGAAGATTACGTATATCTTGCTTACTGCTCGTAAATTATCAGGAAATAACTGAAATTTATGAAACATCTTTTTGTAAAAAAAAGGGAAAAGAAAAACTTGTGTGGTTTTGACTAGGGATCGGGGTATAGGTCATACCTTTGTTGTCGCAGAATCTGGTCGTCGCCGGAATTAGCTAGAGTGGAGGTGGATGAGATCGCCGTCGGAGATATGCAAAATAAAGTTTCATTCGGAGTCGGATCCTCCAACGATCAAGTCAGCTCTGGCCAACAGGAATGGAGTGCTCGGAAATGAGTTCTACAGAGCTTAGAGAAGAAGAGAAGAGCTTAGAGATTAAAGATCAAAGTTAGCATATCTGGAGGGTCCTTTATAGGTGGAGCTTGATGGTGACAACTGCGGCTGCCTGGTGGTGGGCCGCTCAAGACTGCATCGGATTTGATGTGGAGAGAATGATATCGTCAGGCCGATAGCGACAGCCATACCGTCCCACAGTGGTGGGCTGCTCGAGGTCTGGCGAAGCCGCCTGTAGTGTCGCCTGTGGCAGACTAATAGTGACTGTTCGTCCAGCTTTAATAGCCGTGGCTCTGAGAAAGCAGGCATTGGTTGGTAGACTTCGTCGGCATATATCGATTTCAAAGGAGTTCGGACTCCTGAAGAGAAAGCTCGGAAGGAGTTCGGCTCCCGTGGGCGTCTCGTTGGAGGTATGCGGCTAAGGCTCGATCGCTGGAGAGTTTGGAAGGAGTTTGGCCGGCCGAAGGAGATGTCTAGGAGGAGTTCGGCTCCTGAAGGGGATGTCTAGAGGGAGTTCGGCTTTTACAGGCGTCTGACTGAAAGGACGCAGAGAGAGTTCGGCTCTCGCAGGAGTCCGACTGAAGCTTGGCCGCTGAGAATCCAAGGAGCTCGGTCGCTAAGCAGTTCGGCCGGCTGAAGGGGTTCGAAGGAGCTCGACCGTTGGGAGTCCAAGGAGCTCAGCCGCTATGCAGTTCGGCCGGTTGAAGGGGTTCAAAGAAGCTCGGCCGCTGGGAGTCCGAAGGAGCTCGACCGCTGGGAGTTCGGTTGGCTGAAGCGATTCGGTCCGACCGCTGAAGCTCTTTCGCGGCTACTGATTGCATTAGGCTGAGGATCGAACTGGACTTCGGCAGAAGCGGAATTTATCCCCAACAATAGTCCCCCCACTTCCGAATTCGAAATTCGAAGGAAGGGAGTGCAGAAAAGGCGACTATTGAAGTTTTCTTCCGAGCTTCGTGCTGGTTCAGGTCGAAGCTCGGGGAAGATCTCGTCTTTAGCTAAAGTTGATGTTGAAGTTAAAGCCCGGGAGAGATCTCATCTCCAGCCGAGGTTGAAGTAGACATCGTCTCATGCGATCGAGGTTGGGGGTTGAGCTCCTTCGGAGGGCGATATTGCCTTCAATAGCCGAGGCTGACTCGGAGGAGATCTCCTCTCCTGCAGCCGCGGTTAATACAGGCGCTCGGAAGACATCTTCTCTGGCTGAGGTTGTCTCCGATCTTCTCTCTGGCCGAGATTGGCTCCGATCTTCTCTCTGGCCGAGGTTGACGCGGTCGCTCGGGGGAGATCTTATCTTCTGCTGTCGAAGTTGGCTCGGACCCTCGGGAGAGATCTTATCTTCTACAGCCGAGGTTGATGCGAGCGCTCGGCTTCTGCAGCCGAGGTTGATGCGGGCACTCGGGGGAGATCTTATCTCCTACGACCGAGGTTGCCTCAAGGAAGATCTTATCTCCTGCAGTCGAGGTCGGCCCGGGCCCTTGGGGGAGATCTTATCTTCTGCAGCCGAGGTTGCCTTGGAGGAGATCTTATCTCTTGCGGCCAAGGTTGATGCGGGCACTCGGGGGAGATCTTATCTCCAGCCGAGGTTGATGGAGATCCTGTCTCCTGTTAGACTTCGGAGCTTGGATTTAGACTTTGCTCGCGCTAAGACGAGATTCTCCTCCTATTTCCAATGGGCTGCGGGGGCACATAAGGACCATTGTCAGGGCCTCTCCCCCCGTTTCATCTAAGGTGAACGAGGCCTTCGACTTTGCTCGCGTTAGGACGAGGTTCTCCTCCTGTTCCTAACCGAGGGGCACATAAGAGTCGTTGTCAGGGTCTCTCCCTAGCCGAGGTTCTACGGTCGCTTTATGAAGATCTTATCTCTAGCCGAGGTTGTTGCTCGCGTTAGGACGAGGTTCTCCTCCTGTTCCTAACCGGGCTGTGGGGGCACATAAGGGCCGCTGTCAGGGCCTCTCCCCCCATCTCGTCCTCGGTGAAGAGGCCTTCAACTTTGCTCGCGTTAGGACGAGGTTCTCCTCCTGTTCCTAACGGACTGGGGGCACATAAGGGCCGTTGTCAGGCCTCTCTCTCCATCTCGTCCTTTGTGAATGAGGCCTTCGACTTTGCTCGCGTTAGGACGAGGTTCTCTCCTTCTGTTCCTAACGGGCTGTGGGGGCACATAAGGAGTTGTCGGGCCTCTCCCCCATCTCGTCCTTTGTGAACGAGGCTTCGACTTTGCTCGCGTTAGGACGAGGTTCTCCTCCTATTCCTAACGGACTGTGGGGGCACATAAGGGCCGTTGTCAGAGCCTCTCCCTCCATCTCGTCCTTTGTGAACGAGGCCTTCGACTTTGCTCGCATTAGGACGAGGTTCTCCTCCTGTTCCTAACGGGCTGTGGGGGCACATAAGGGCCGTTGTCAGGGCCTCTCCTCCATCTCGTCCTTTGTGAACGAGGCCTTCGACTTTGCTCGCGTTAGGACGAGGTTCTCCTCCTATTCCTAACGGCTGTGGGGGCACATAAGGGCCATTGTCAGGGCCTCTTCCCCCATCTCGTCCTTTGTGAACGAGGCCTTCGACTTTGCTCGTTATCAGGGCCTCTCCTATTCTAACGAGGTCCTTCGAAGCTCGGGAGAGATCTTATCTCTAGCCGAGGTTGTCTCACGGTCGCTCGGGAAGAGATCTTATCTCTAGCCGAGGTTGTCTCGGTCGCTCGGGAGAGATCTTATCTCTAGCCGAGGTTGTCCACGGTCGCTCGGAAGAGATCTTATCTCTAGCCGAGGTTGTCAACGGTCGCTCGGGAGAGATCTTATCTCTAGCCGAGGTTGTCGTTCGGGAGGTATCTTATCTTTAGCCAAGGTTGTTCGGTCGCTCGGAAGAGATCTTATCTCTAACCGAGGTTGTCTCGGTCGCTCGGAGAGATCTTATCTCTAGTCGAGGTTGTCCACGGTCGCTCGGGAGATCTTATCTCTGGCCGAGGTTGTTCACGGTCGCTCGGGAGAGATCTTATCTCTGGCCGAGGTTGAAAGTCTTTGACCAGTTCGTGTTAGGACGAGGTTCTTCTCCTGTTCCTAACACGGCAACTATTGATTGCTTCTTTCCTGTCATTGCATAGTTTTTGCATCCAGAAACAATATTATTGAAAGGAAAGAATTTTACCGAGGGGAAGTTACGGGCAGCACATCCCTGTTTCAAGGTCGTGGGGGCATTGTTCCTCCGGGTTTCCTTGGGCGGCAAGGCCCAGGCTGGACGACCTCCTCTATCTCATGCTGGCCTTCTCAATTTGGAGCAAGCTTTTCTTGGTTTTGTCGCTGGGAGATGACGAATCGTCGATGCACCAAGCTCCTCCTCGGAGTAATGTTGATGACGCCGTGAGGCGGTCGACCTTGTTGTTTTTGGTTACGGCAGCTCTTGGCCGATCTTCTCCTACTTCAGGCTGGGAATTTGCCCAGCCGCCCCTTTCTGACGAGCTCCTCAATTTCGTGTCGGAGCTGGATGCATTCCTAAGTGTCGTGGCCATGGTTGCGATGGTAGAGGTAGTACTTGCTTCGATCGCGCTTGTTTGGGGGAGACCGTAATCCTTCTGCTCTTGGCAGCTGGTTCTTAACTTCGGTGAGAATCTGAGTTCGAGGAGCGTTGAGGGAGGCGTAGTCGCGGAATCTTTCAGGAGGAGGGCTTCTTGGCGCCCCTCTGTCGGGGCTTCCTTGGTGGCGAGCTCGAGGAGTTCGGACCCACCTGCTCCCGGATGGAGTCCATGAGCGCGGTTGACCTTTCTGTGAAACCTTCTGCGGGAGAACTTCATGCTTCTTAGTCGGGACTTCCTTGACGACGAGCTCGAAGGGGAGCTCGGCCTGGCTTGTCCCAACTTCATTCCATCTCCTGTAAATTCTTTATAGAGGCTTCCTTGGAGATATACTCGAGGGAGAGTTCGGCCTCGCTTGCGCTAGGGTGGTCGTGAGCTTGGCCGAACTTCATTCCGCCTCCTGCGAAATCTGTGTAGGAGGTTTTCTTGATGACATACTCGAGGGGGAATTCGGCCTCGCTTGCGCTAGACTTCACTCCGCCCTCCTATGAAGCTTTTGTCGGGAGAACTTCATGCCCCTTTGTCGGTGCTTCCTTGACAGCGAGCTCAAGGGGGAGTTCGGCCTCGCTTGCGTTGGGAGGTCATGGACGCGACCAAACTTCATTCCACCTTCTGTGAAACCTTTGTCAGAGCTTCCTCGATGGTGAGCTCGAATGGGAGTTCGGCCTTGCTTGCGCCGGAGAGGTCGCGAACGCGGCCGAACTTCATGTCGTCCTCTTGGGAAGCTTTCTGCGGGAGAACTGCTCTCTGTTTCTTCTTCCTAAAGACGATTGGTATGTCCAAATGCTCCTCCTTAGGGTCGGTTCCTCGCATCCTCATGGCGGATTTGCTAGCAAAGCCTCCGTCGGAGGTTGAAACGGGAGCAGATAGATCTGGCGCGAAGGCCGCCGATCGCCGAGTCGAAGCTCTCTTAGGAGGCATTTTCTCTTCGAAAAAGAATTCTAGAGAGGAAGAAGAGAGATCTCCGAAGAGGGAAGAGAGAAATCGTTGCCGAGCACTCATTTAAGAATAAGGGGACCTCAGAGGTTCACCGCCCTTCTTCTAGCGTCAATCTGTTGATGCAAAATCTGATCATCGTCGGAATCAGCTGGAGTGGAGATAGGTGAGGTCGCCATCAGGGACTTGCAAAATAAAGTTCCGTCCGGAGCCGTTGGGGGTGGCTCCGGCAGGATCCTCCAACGATCAAGTCAGCTCTGGCCAACAGGAATGGAGTGCTCGGAAGTGAGTTCCGCAGAGCTTAGAGAAGAAGAGGAGAGCTTAGAGATTAAAGCTTAGAGATTAAAGATCAGAGTTAGCATATCTAGAGGGTCCTTTATAGGCGGAGCATGATGGTGACAGCTGCGGCTGCCTGGTGGCGGGCCGCTCAAGGCTGCACTGGGTTTGATGCGGAGAGGATGGTATCGTCAGGCCGATAGTGATAGCCATACCGTCTGACAGTGGTGGACTGCTCGAGGTCTGGCGAAGCCGCCTATAGCATCGCCTATGGTAGACTGATGGTGACCGTTCGTCCAGCTTTAATAGCCATGGCTTTGAGAAAGCAGGCATTGATTGGTGGACTTCGGCATATATCGATTCCAAAGGAGTTCGGACTCCTGAAGAGGAAGCTCGGAAGGAGTTCGGCTCCCGTGGGCGTCTCGCTGAAGGTATGCGGCTAAGGCTCGATCACTGGGGAGTTTGGAAGGAGCTCGGCCGACCGAAAGAGATGTCTGGGAGGAGTCCGGCTCTTGAAGGAGTTCGGCCGAAGGGAATGTCTGGAGGGAGTTCGGCTCTTGTAGGCGTCTAGCTGGAAGGGCGCGGAGAGAGTTCGGCTCTCGCGGGAGTCCGACTGAAGCTCGGCCGTTGAGGGGTTCGGCTAAAGCCCGGCCGCTGAGAGTCTAAGGAGCTCGGCCGCTAAGCAGTTCGGCCGGCTGAAGGGGTTCAAAGGAGCTCGGCCGCTGGGAGTTCAAGGAGCTCGGCCGCTATGCAATTTGGCCGGTTGAAGGGGTTCGCAGGAGCTCGGCCGCTGGGAGTCCGAAGGGGCTCGGCTGCTGGAAGTTCGGCCGGTTGAAGGGGTTCGATCCGGCCGCTGAAGTTCTTCCGCGGCTACTGGTTGCATTAGGCTGAGGATCGAATTGGACTTCGGCAGGAGCGGGGTTTATTCCCAACACCCTTGATTCATTCCCAAAGTCCCATATAGTGATCGCAGTTCGCAGCTGGCCAAACTCTTTCGATGCGGTGGAAATAGTATATTGCAAGCAAAGAATAGGAAATTAGAAGGGAGGGAGATGAAGGAAGGAGAAAAGAAAGGAGAGGAGTAAACTAGTGGAAGGAGGAGGAGAGGGTTGACGAGATGACTACGATGCATGGTTTATGCAGATCCTCTAGTTAGTTTAAGTTGTACCGGGCATGTGGGAGTGCATGTGATGCGACATCACGTATATGAATGGTGATGGTTAAATGCATGAATGATGGTAATTGGAGTTAAAAGGGTTTTATTTATGCTACTATTTTGGATGCCACCCCTTCAAATCTTCTCTGGAGTGGTATAAAAAGAAACTTCGAGAGTGCATTTGTCTGACGAAAATATTCTCCTCACTTCTTGTTAGAAGTAAGTGGAAATAATCGTTTGGACATTGTTTGATAGAACTATTTCAAGTATAGGTGGTTAGAGTGGCCAATAATGAAGGTCTGAAGACCACAATGCTGGCCATAATTGGCCAGACACTTATACTAATTATGCTTGTTTCGTGCCATTTGAATGCAGTGATGATGAGGAGTGACTGATCACTTAGAACATGGGCATTGACCATAACTTGCATCATAAGTTGCTGATCACTTGTATGCCAATTGCGCATGTTTTAGGCCTTAATTTTGGGTCAAATTACAGCGAAAAGGTCAGTGCCTGTTGTAGTACCCTTATAAGTGGCCGATCACTTATACATCAATTATGCTTGTTTTACGCCTTAACTTCGAGCCAAATTATGATTAAAAGATCAGTCTCTGTCATAGTGCCCTCATAAGTGGCTGATCCCTTATTTATTGATTGGACACGATTTAGGTGTTAACTTTGAGCTTTTTGGTACAATGAAAATTTAAGAGAAAGTATAAAGAAGTTAATGCAGCCTGTCACATTAAGGAACCTTGAATTGCTTTTCAAATCTTCAGCACATTATGAAAAAGAATTCGCCATTATTATACAAGTCAAATTGAACTGTCTGTTTTTCTTTGCCTTTTATATTTCATGGAAGAATGGAGAGCTGGTATCATGTTTTTTAGATACACAAAGATGATGAGATTAAATTCCTGTGTCAGGCCTCATCAGATTTTAAAGAAGCATAGAAGAACATATTTAATAGGAAACCCCTTATGAAATTGATATTCATCCCAAAGAAAACTTTCCCAAAAATACAATTATTGAGTTAAATATAAAAAAAATCCTTAAAGAATGTCATTGTCAAACTACTTTAGATTCTTTTTAAGAAGGTTGTGATTTTAGCTTATACATTTTCTCTCTAAAAAGAAAAACCGAAAAGGTTGAAAACTCCTTATGTTTCTTTTTAGTTGAAAAACATATATATGTGTGTGTAGAATTTCTAAAATTAAAAGTATATAACATAACCAACTAC
Organism: Cocos nucifera; assembly: GCA_006176705.1. Classification (NCBI taxonomy): domain Eukaryota; kingdom Viridiplantae; phylum Streptophyta; class Magnoliopsida; order Arecales; family Arecaceae; genus Cocos; species Cocos nucifera. The sequence goes on along the minus strand of QRFJ01002923.1, from coordinate 232,227 downwards.
ATTCTGCAAAACTATGAGTGGAATTTAATTTTTGTGTATTTTCCATGACTCAATGATCCTAAGTTGGATGGATGGGTTTATGATGAAAATTGTGGTGCAGGTAAAATGCCTTAACGGTTGGACTTGTTTCCTTCCACAATTAAACTGTTAAAGTTCATGTGCAGAATTACTTATTCCCTTCTTTTTGGTCATTAATTGTTCATATTACTCCCCCGATCCCTTATTAATGGTAAAGAAATAAAACTTTAAATATCAATCTTTTTTTGGTTGTTTTTTTTGTCACGTTTTTAATTACTGCATAGGCATCTTATGTTTAAAAGTTAATCTTATTTCAATTTGTTGATAATTTGTTTCTTTTACTATTTGTGCCAGTCTTTTCACTGCCGTCGCGGAAAAGCATATCTTTTTAATAGGGTGTAAGTTTCTTGCACATTTTATTTGTTAAAATTTTTATCATCCTTTCTCTCTCAAATTTCTGCTAGTGTCAACTTTGTTTCAGAAATTTCTTTTAAACATTTTTTTTATCCATTGGCAAGAGATATTGCTGTGCATAATCTGACTGGTCCTTTCCACTGATTGCTATTTAATCTATTCACCATTCTCGTAGATAGACACCTCCTTCTTGTCAGTATCACCTTCCGACCCTTTCGCTATATGAAGTAGTTCAAAAGCTCCTAAGAGAACCTGCTTAAGCATATAGCATCCCATGAAGGGTTTATTTTCCCTTTATACCATTTTGCATGGTTACCACCCTTGGCCCGGCAATGTTCTTCCAAAATTTCAAGTCATTTAGCTTAAGCTGAAGACGCAGTCATTATGCTTGAAATAATTATCATGCAGTCATACTCCATATACTATTATTGTTGCAAGCCATGCTCCAAAACTGCCTCAGAAATTGAGCACTGTCCTGCATTACGTGCTCACATCCACCTCAGGGAATTGCTGTTGTATACATATTGGCAAATTTGATGTGTTAGAATCTTATATACTTAACAAGTTCGTTAGTTGTAGGTTTTAGAGATCAGTGGAGAGTTGGCCTTTCTAAGATGAAAGCTTGAGCCACCATAATGGCATTGAAAGTAGTTTTTTCTTATTCTGAAATCTTGCTCGTGGATATAGGTGCTATCTGAAATGTAATGTTTCTTGTATCCTTGGGCTAATATCAGAGTTTGGATGAAGAGCATGCATGTCGAAACGCTTAAACAAATACATATATTTTAATATATCTATTATAAAATATAAAAATTGAATATGTGTTATACAATTTGTTTAAATTATTATTATTTTTTCTTGTTTCCTTGTATCACCTTTTTCTTTTGCCCTTTCCAATCAGATGCATGCTGAACTGGATTCTCCTGTCCTTTTCATCCATGCAAGACTAACATTGTGCAATTTCTTTTTCAAACCATCTTAATTGGAAGAGCATGTGGTCTTCACCCTAAAGGTGTCCCTCTGACTTGTTGCTATTTGCAAAACAGCCTTCGATTTCCAGAGGGAGTTTTGCAAGAATTAATTTCTCTATTGCTAGGGAATATTTTGTATCCTTCAACTTATTTAACTGTTTTACATTTTCCAGTGCAAATATCTCAGTAGGAGATAAAGAGGAGAGAATGATGCTTTCTGGGATGCACACTGTTGCTGACTTATTCTGCTGCTTCTGTGGGCAAAATGTGGGCTGGAAATACGTAAGCTTCCTTTCCCGAATCTAAAACAATCATCAAAAGAGCATATTTTCATTATGCGATCTCAGTTATTGCATCTATAGATGACGTCAAAGCTCTTGGGTGACCAATGGTTCCTGAAGAGCCAATGAACTGACTGCAAAGCTACTAAAGAAACAAATCGCTAAGGCATCTAATGAAAAGAATGGGATGCCTTTTTTTATACTCCATATGGACTGTTAAGCTGTCAAGGATCAATAGCATCGAAACCTGTAGTTGAAGGCACAACTCACTGGTGGTCTTGCCTTGTTCCTTTCAGGAGCTGGCGCATGATCGAAGTCAAAAGTACAAGGAGGGCAAGTTTGTTTTGGAAAGGTAGTTGTTTAAAATTTGCTTGTTCCATCGTATCCATAGACATGAATTGCCAGGACCTTATTTTGCAGGGGTAAACTAGTAGATGGTATTGATGCCGAGTTCTATATTGATACCCGCCCAAGTGGAAGTGATGCTGATGAAAATTAGTTCCCCTGTGTGTGTTTTTACTTGAGCCTGGATATAAATCAGAAAGGCTTTCAGGAGCTCGCTGGATATGGATAAGAAACGCTTTCTTTGTCCTCCTATGCTATTTAGAGTTTGGCAGGGTTGCAACTTTGTTCCATCATGTACTCAATCCTGATTTTACTTGACCTGCAGTGGAAGCAAGGCGGGAGTGGGTAATGGTAAAATCTACTTTGAATTCGAGTTTTACACACACACGAATTCTCTTTTTGAAGTTAAAAAAATTGAGTGGTATGAGAAAATATTTTTTTTGCAGCTTTGTCTAATTCGATCCATCCAACCTGTGTAGACCCACTTTTAGGATCCTGCCCATCCTAGGTCTCTCTGTTTTAGGCTCGGCTCATGTTCTTTTTTATGTAGCATTCAGCTTGAATGATCATGCCAATATCTTCATATATTGTGGATAATGTAGGAGATATCTCTCTTTTCTCAAAAAATTTAAATTATAATTGTTTAGCTTTTAATTCATCTCTGGTCATCAAATTAAATATGGATTATTTTTTTTTTAAAGAAGATTTTTGAACTAGAAAGAATTCAATCGAGATATAGAATATTTATCTAAAAATTTTCACAACTTAATCATTATGTTAGAATCATTTGATCTTTTTTTCTAACGCCGTCGGCTAGGAAAATAAGATATCTAGCAACAAGCATTTGTTGGTCTTAGGGATGTTACTCAGTCTAATTCCTGTTGGCAACAAGCTTTATCCTATACCATTAGATTTGTTGTATTAAAATCTATTTTTCTTTTGATGACATTGTAATTTTATTATCCACTCATCAACCTTCTTTTTCTTCCAGAAACGTAAATCATATAGTTGTACCTCTTTTTACTAATATAAATGTTCCAACCTCCTAAGAAAGCTGGTGCAAGTAGGCGGTCGTGCTTTCGCAGAGTGGGGGTCAGGCCGATCCTAGAGTTTTGGTTTCGGCTCAAGAACCATTCCTTCCCCTACAAACAAAAAGTTGGGCACGCCTAGTTAGGCTGTGGTTATATTAGCTGCAAGCGCAATCTCACAGCTTGTCTATGATAGAAGTGAAGTGGTGTAATAATTAAACCCAATGCTACTGCCGTTCAATGAATAAATTAACTTGCCATACATAATTAAACCCAATGCTACCCAGATAGAGATGATAATTTAACTTGCCATATATAATGGAATAGATAAGCGACCATTGATGGTAGGTTGCTTTCAATCTCTAACCATTTGAAACGAGTCGTCTGTTATGTTGGTCATACATGCCCGTCGAATCTTCTCCTCCCTATTTATTCGATAGAAATTCTTTTGTTGAGATCCTATGAGTCAATTAAAACCTCCGGACGACGATAAGGAAAATGGCCTGTCTAAATTGCTGCCACTCATTCCAAAGCCAAAGATCAGTGGTTTGGAAGGTTAGGCTTTTTGTGTGTCCTCCTTTTCTTATTGTAACTCAGGATCTCATCTGCTTTTCTAAAGGTTACTGATGTAATTTTTTTTATAATTGCAGTACCCAAAAACAAAGGAGAAATCTTTGTTTTGTACGGTTGTAACATGTCATCTTTCCTGTAATAATAATTTTTATGACCAATGCCTCTATGATGGAACTACACGTCTAAATGTAGTAATTTTTTGGCCATATGCTGCAAAACATGACAATGAAATAGATCATACGTTGAATGGAAGCACGGTCTAAGAATGGTGCACTCAGAAGTAATAAAAAAACTCACACAGGACGACAATAGATGTAGGGAGAATTCTAATGAAGGGACGAATGACCAAAAACAGCAATGCGTCGAGGGCTTCTTTTTCATCAGGTGACAACATTTGCAATTCCTTGTTAAAATTCTTTCATCCTTTGTAATTGACCATCAGCAGCAGCAGCAGAAGCTCTCCATCCATAATCCCTTGAGCACCCTCCTCTCCGATCCGGCCATCTCTATCTCTTCGTCGCTGCACTCTGGCTGCATGTGTCTCAAGGATCTCACCACGCTTCAAGTTATTGTCTACGACCACCAGGGCCCTTGAAGCGAAAGTACTTGATGCTGCGTATCATTTTGAAGTGCATAATGGTATATTCGTGCCTGGCGATCAAGAATCATCATCCTCAACCCATCTCCCGCACCTTCCTGCATCACAAGCAGCTTCTCCTCCTTCGTCATCATGCCGAGGAGAATCTCTCTCACCTCCTTCTCCGAGTGTTGTAAGAGGTTCTGGTCATGGTTGACATCGGTCTCGCAAAGCATCTTCTTAGCACAGGCACTAGGTGATGGTGCCAGTCAATGCCTAATCCCCTGCATGAGCTCTTTGTATGGTTGCACTTCGGTATACAATTTTTTATATGGGTGATTATAAACTGATAGGTCAAGGTCTTGAGGGCCGCCCTTCACTTTAAGATCGTCCATCGGATGGTTGTGGTTGCCATTGCCCATTAATGCTGCCATCTTTTTCATCTCCTCCTCCTCCATATGCTTGAATTTGCTTTTCGGTTCCTCAATTAGAATCTCCCTCTTATTCAATGGTAGATCGGAATCTTCAGGGCAATTCTTCACTTCAAAATCTTCTATTTTGGATAAAACTTCAAGGTCTTCTTTCGAACTCATGCTGCGTAAGAACAGAGATTAGGAGGGGGGAAAAAAGTTGATGTTACTTCTTCATGGGAGTGGTACTCAGAGGGATGAAGTTATACTGTAGAAAGGAAGAAAGAGAGATCGGAGGGGGGATTTCTTAGTTTATTTTGATGAAAAGGAGGGCTCCCAACGTGCTTACCTTCTTTTAACAACCTCTATGGGTTTAGAAGAAAAAATGTTCAAAGAGCAGTATGCTTATAGTGGATTTTAGTTTTCTATTTCGACAGAGATTAGGAGTGCCAATGGATTTTCCAATGAAATTTAAGTTATCTAGAGTATTACACACGTGAAAGCGCTGAAAAAGAATATGGTATAGTCCTCCTTACATGTGGACTTTGATTATATATATATAAGGAAATGTATAATTCTTATTATAACTAAATTTTGAGGACTTCAATTATACTTATAATTCCTAATATAACTAATTTTTAAATGAAAAGAAAGAAGAAAAAAAAAAATTGGGGAGGGGGAGGAAAAAAAAAAAGAAAGAAAAGGAAAAAATAATATTTTTTATTATTAATTTAAAAAATATTTGTATAAATAGTATATTATTTTTTAAAAAATAGTTTTCAAAATAATAATAATAATATATTATTTTTTAAAAATATTATTTTTAAAATATGTTATTATTAAAAATAAAATATTATTTTAGAAAATATGTTATTATTTTAAAAATAAAACATTATTTTAGTAAACATTTTAAAAAATATCTTATTATTTTAATAAAATAATAAAATATTATTTTGGTAATAATATTAAAATTTTATTATTTTATTAATAGTAAAAATTTAGTGACTTCACATACAAGATCAATCTAGAATTTTTTAAAGTATTTTTAAAAAATAATATTTTTATTATTAATTTTAAAATACTAATTATACATTAATATATTATTTTTAAAAAATTTTAATCTTCATAAATGTAATAATAAAATATTATTTTAATAATATGCCATTATTAATAATATGTTATTAATATTTTTATTATTTTTTTTAAAAATAAAATAGTAAAACATTATTTAAAAATGATGCGATATAATAGTAAAATATGTTTTATTATTTTTAATAATAACATATTTTCTAAAATAGTATATTTAAATTAATAATAAAGAATATTTTTTTTTTCTTTTCTTTCTTTTTTTCTTCCTCTCCTTAGAAAAAAGAAATTTTTGGTATTTTATTAATAACATATTATTAATAAAATATTAATAACATATTATTAACAAAAATATATTATTAATAATGATATATTATTAAAATAATATTTTATTATTATATTTTAGAAAAATTAAATTTTTAAAAATAATATGTTAATATATAAATAATATTTTAAAATTAATAATAAAAATATTATTTTTAAAAAATACTTAAAAAATTCTAGATTGATTCGGTAAGTGAAGTTACTAAATTTTTATTATTAAGAAAATAATAAATTTTTATTATTATTACTAAAATATTATTTTATTATTTTATTAAAATATTAAGATATTTTTAATAAGGTTTAATAAAATAATGTTTTATTATTTTTTAATAATAACATTTTTTTAAAGTAATATTTTATTTTATAATAATAAATTAATTTTAAAAATAATATTTAAAAAATAATATATTATTATTATTATTATGAAATAATATACTATTATATAAATATTTTCTAAATTAATAATAAAAAATATTAATTTTTTTTATTTTATTTTTTATTATTTTTATTTTCTTTCTCCAACATCACCCCTCGCCCCACCCAACCTTCCCCGCCCCACCACTGCCCCCACCATCATCCACGCAACCTCATCCCACCACCCCTTGCACTCTTGGCCCCACCCCATCGCCGTCCCCTCCCTCCGTTGATCCCAGCAAATTGCTTGACAAAAAAAAATAAAAAAAAAACATACATGAGAATAAAAAATAAAATCAAAACCGCATCTTCCATATACAAATTTATTTTTTAAATTTTATTTTTTTATAAAAAATCATGCCATCTTAAAATTGCATGTCACCTCCATCTCATCAGAATAATTTTAAAAATAAATTTAAAAAAATAATATTTAAAAAAAAAATCCCCCTTATGCATTGTGAGAGAGTTGTATGATCTTTCCAGCTATTGATCAAAGGAAGGGCCGCCAATTTTAGGCTTCCTAGTAATTTTCTTATTTCAAGCACGTGATACACGCTTGCCCGCGGTTGGGTCTTTATCCTTCAACAAGGCAGGGCTTTGAATCAGAAGCCTGGCATAATAATGCCAGCAAGGGAAGCGATATTTTAGCTCATCATTAATGGCAACGCCCAGTATAAAAAACCTAAGGTTCTGCTAACATCTTCCAACAGCAAACACAGATCCACACAGACAACCAATTTGCCAAGCACGTTGCTCTCCCACGCGGTTTCAGAGACTTGCTAATATCTTCTGACAGCAAACCGATCCATATGGGCAACAAATTTGCCACCCATGCTGCTCTCCCATGGATTCAGAGCATCATTAAATTAGGCTCAAAAACGTCAGGGATTATTCCCTCCACGATAATCCTTCCATGGTAAAAAGAGGGAAAAAGCTTTTTAACGGGGCCCAAAAGACCTGAAACCTATTAAAATAATATGATCAGCATACAGCTTTCAACAAACTAGCATTTCTCGACATGAAATGTATTCTTTCCCTAGTGAAGTCAACATAAAGGACGAAAAAGAGAACAAAGAAAAAACATCCACCCGAACAAAGAAGTCTTCATTCTTTTTTTCTTTCCTTTTTTTTTTTTTTTTTTTTTTTTTTTTGGCAAAACTCAAGTAACAAGCGGACCTGAATATGGAAAAACTTGTAACCGGCAACTAACACGATCACCAGGAGGAAGGTACCAGCTACAGCATGAAAAGAGCAGCATAGAAGATCTAACAGTGGAAAGCTGAACAGAGATTACTTGAAGCACTTGGCATCTAACAAGGCTTCACCCTCGAAGGGCTCCTGATCCTCAATCATTGCATTTACCCGCTCCTTTTGTGCTTCATCGGTAACGTCCACCTTGGTCCACTCGTAAAGCTCCATGTCATAGCACTCATCAAGCACAAACTGTGGGATCTCCTGTCCTCGGAAAAGCCAAAGACCCTTGACCTTGTATGGTGGCTCAGAGCCTATTACAAGCATCTTCCCAAACGCATATTTGCGTGCCAAGTCCAAACGCTGCAGGAATCCACTAACCTTGTTTAGGGTCACGAACGAGACTGTGTTCTCATCGTTGTATTTGTACTCGCAGAACCATAAAGAGTAGCCTTCTGGATCATACATATCCCAGAAACCTGAAACAACATGAAAGATTAGCATGATATCTCAAGCAAAAACAATGCTACTCATATATACAGCTCAGATTCCATTGAGTCTAGATCGGACGATAGGGATTTCTACATCTATAATCCAGGCTGTTAAATGCAACCTACTACTTCTAAATTGCCTACATATCAAAAACCATATAATTTGAAGACCCTAATATATACATCACAAATATCATTGCATGTTAATTAAACAATCCAATTTTTTGACCACACGATGTATAAGCTAGAAGTCTCTAAATCATTTTGTGTATAGGCAATTTAAAGATGGTAGATAGCATACATCCAATGGCTTTGATCATCAATGAAGGAGCCTCATTGTCCAATCTAGACTTGATCCACACACACACACACATATACATATGCAAAAAGGAAGAGTCTCTGAATGGGAGTGGCAAAGAGAGCTTTTGCACATTTTTGTTAATCGATCTATATAGACAGAGATCCATGGATCCATGCATCTCATCACATACGTATATACATATACAAGCACACTGTGCCTCCCCAAAATATCCCTAACCCTACAAACCTTCATTAGATGGGATTCGATTAAGGATCATATTAAAATTATTATTAGTACATGTCCCCTGGTTGCCATATTAGCAAATGTTTCTTAGCAGTGTGAAGCTCATTTACTGTTATTCTATATCTCACATCATCACAAATCTTGACTCAGATCCCACTCCCTCAATGAGAACCCATCTACTTTGCAAATTAAACTGACCACCGACCATGTATCAGGCATGTCAGGCACAGTAATGATTCTTTTCATTGCTAAATTATTCTAAAAACAATTCTGAATAAAAAAAATGAATCATAAATTATTTACTAAAAAATGTTAAGGTTTTCATGACCTATTAAAGGTGAAACTGAATGAATTAAAAGTATAATGAAGTATGTCTAGTTGCAACTGGGAACAAGCAATGTTACTATAATGATTATTCTTGCCTTTTGTGCTTGCATCCTTTTTTCATTAAAAGGAAGTAATAGCAACTTTAGATTATTCAAAATATTCCTGATTTTGTCACAAAGGGTCTGATTATTTTCCAATTCCAAATAATTACCAATTGCCCTAATTGAATTGTTCCCAAATGTAAAAATAAAAATACTCAGATTAAAAAAAATTAGACCTTCTAGGACAATTGACAGTGTTAGCTGATAGCAATATGTAATATAATAATCCAATGAAAATAAATTGGATGACCACCCAGTATGCCCAGCTCCTTTCACCAAAATACTGACCTCCATATAATGAAGGGAAAAGAAGGACTTCACAAAAATTAGATCTCTTGCCATCACCTAATTTGATAAACACTACAATTTACTGTACCAAGACTTCCAAACATGGTAAATGAGCTTAAAACATGCTTCAAATATATTAATAATATAAGAAGAAATATATCATCAATGTTATATGCATCATGAAAGACCCTACAAGGAAAAGCAGATACAAACATCTGTCTAAAGATCAGAAAGCATTCACTTGTACACAGGCTCCATATGATGATACCAATATATTGACACTCCATTGACACGGAGAACTAACATGCTTCAGAAAAAATAAAGTCGTCACCTAGATTTTATCAAAAATAAGCAGTCCTCTGCCCCCAAGCCCAAGCCGCAACACATGATGCCATCACAATGACTGGATTGCTGAAAAAATATGCCATGCTAAGGAGAGGGAAGGAGGGGGGATTGGGGAGCGTGTTAATTGCCTCTGATGGCAAAAGGACATGCTATCATGATAGATTGCAGTCTTGACATAAATATCAGAATGTCATGCTATTGAATTAGTTAATCATTTTCTACAGCTGCAACCTAAAACTACGAATATTGTTTACCATAGCTCAAGCTGTGTTACTGTGGCTGCCTTCTGTAGTTACAGGTGATTGCAATTCTAGTTAATGATTGAGAGCAGAAATGAGCAGGTTAGAGAGAGAGGTTAGAGTGCCAAAGCACAACCAAAGATATAGAGCAAAGGAAGTACCTTTAATGGCAACCTCACGGAAGTTGGTCTTTGTATTCGAATACAACCTCTTCCACTCATCTAATATCATCTTACTAGGTGGAAGCAGGTCAAGAGGATTTTTCAGTTTAGGCTTGGGTGCCTCTTCTTCCTCTACAGCCTCCTGTACCTTAGGCTTTGCAGGCTCTTTCTTGGATTCTTTCTTAGCTTCCTTCGGCTTAGATTCTTTAGGTTGTGCAGGCTTCTTCTGTGACTGAACAGGTGGAACTGAATCTGGCTGTTTTACCTCACCCAATATCTTTGAGAAATTTGGTTGATTAACCATGGTCCAGAAGTATCTTTCAACATGAGGAAATTCTGAAGTAAAACTCTTGGTCATGATTCGAACGAATCCAACATACAGGTTGCATGTCATGATAATATCAGCCAAAGTCACAGAATGGCCAACAAGGTAAGTATTTGTGGCTAGATGAGTGCTTAGAGCACCTAAACGTCTCTTCAAAGCAGAAATCGCAGATTCTTCAGCCTGTACAAGCACAATCCTTTAGCGGGCAAAGATATATGTTATAGAACATGGTAACAAAACATGAGGATTTAAAACAAACCACAGCAGCAAATGGAATGAATCCCAGTCTTGGATATAACCATCGTCCAATATTTACATCAATCTCTATTGACGCAAAGTCAATCCATTGCTCAATTCGGGCCTGAAAGCATGTTTTGAAACCTAACAACTAACTGAGCATAATGATAAGTTTAAAATAGTAGCAGATAGAAAACTTACATATTCGATAAGTGAAGAACCATAAAGAGGATTGTCAGCCTTCAAGCGGGTAACTGGAGAGAAAAGAAAGACAAATAATTACCATCATATCAGTTTTCATAAAAAACACAAAGTGACACTATAGGATTCTTCCATACCATAGCGTGCTATTGCATTACTCTCAAAAATGGGACCATCAGGCGTCTCCAGTACAGGAACCTGCATAAAAGTAAACCATTTTACTCCATCATAAAACAACTGGACCACCATTATCCTACGGATATTTATATGTGCATTTACTGCATACCTTTCCTATAGGGTTCATCTTAAGAAACTCAGGAGTTTTATTTGAAACTCCCATTTCAAAATTCTTCACCAGCTCAACCTTTACCCCACTGTATTCGGCTGCAATTAGTGCCTTGAAACCATTCTTGTTTGTGTTGCCAGCATGCAAAATCTGTTACAAAGTTATCAACGCATCATTTTGGATATACAAAACAACTGAGTCAACAGTTTAACATATCAAACAAGCTTTTATTACCAACCAACAAAATTCAAAGAATTTCTAAGGAAAAAAATAGACCCATTCCCTGCAGGATTTTATTTTTATTTTTATTTTTATTGTCTGTGTGTGTTGTTGGGTTGGGGGGGGGGGGGGGGGCGGGATGTTGGGGGTCAAAGGCTTTGGCAAAGGGAAGCAACATAACATCTGCCAAAATTTGCAGGAAGAAGGCAGTGGAACTATTTGATCATGAAGCTTTAGGCAACTTGGATGTTTCTGAATATGGCCAATGATTTAGGATCTTAATTTACATGATCCACAAATAATCATGGTACAGTACAACAGAGAGGAGTTCTGAAGTATCATGTGATGGCCTAAAACTCTGACATCATGCAGCAAAGTTGAACCTCTTGGGTCATAACAGTTGTCACCAATATGACAGAAAATTCATGGTCCATGATAATTTACAAGCCAACAGTAATGACCTAGGAGTATCATAGAAAAGTGTCATGGTTTAAAGACCAAAAGTCAAAATGTAACATAATAAAACCCCTTGTATGTCACAGCAATGTCGAACATACAATTTAAAAAAAAAAACACATTGTTCATCATAATCCAAAGATTTTTAAGAAAGAATCCAAAATCCAACAAGTTATCTTAGACAAGTATCATTATTTAAAACTTAAATACTTGATGCAAAATAGAAGCCCATGAATATAATGATCGGGCAACATATATCCTACATTTTGGAATCCCTGCACAACTATATCAGTTTGAATTAGGAATATCAAAGTCATGCCTGGCCATGATCAGTAGCTATTTACCATGGAAAGGACTGGAAACTATCCAGCACGACAGGTGCAACCAAACCCCTGCTCATGTTTGGTCCAAATAAAAAAAAAATTTCAAGCTTCGAGTCAGGCCTAAGCTCAAAAAGTATATACAAGGTCGGACAGGAGCACAACTCAAGGTTGTTGCGTTCTTCCTTTGTCAAAAGTTGCAAATTGCCATCACCATCACCATCTCTACCTTGCAGTCACTTCCTACTCTGCCTTGACCTCTACTCATAATTAGATAGATAAAGAAAGAGAGGAAATCATCAACCTCCACTCCCCCTCCTCATTCTCCACCTCTACCCACATAGAAAGAATGGGTAGGAGAGAGATAAAATAGACAAAAGGGCCGGTATGAGATAAGGGGATGATGTAGGAAGAGACCAGAACTACAGGACAGGATGTATAGGGTAAATTGATAAGTGCCCAACCTGGGCTTAGGAATATGTTGTGGGTTTTAGGTTGGATTATGATTTGAGTTTAGGGGTCGAAATTAGGCTTCAGACCAAGCCAAGGGTTGCTCAAATGCAGCCCAAAGCTCATCAAGTCTGGCTTCCAAGCCCCAACCAAAAATGTCCCTCTTGGGCCCAAATCCAAAGCCCAACCCAGACCTCTTCAAGTTCAGGCCCAAACCCCAACTCAAATCCAACTTGGGCCCATTTCCCATCCTACGATTAGATGTTCAATTTACATAGCCCATTATACATAGTGGCAAAGTAGGAATTCAACATTGTTTTGAAAAAACAAACATCAAGCACATGTTCGTGTCCCTTAATTGTTCTTCCCTCTACCTCTTCCAAAGTCAAAGCATAACCACATTAAACTTGTTGAAATGGCTAAAAGTACCAAAAAACTTGACACCTAACCACACACAATAAAAAATCTCAAAGCCAGAGACAGTTCTCCAACAAGCAATTAGAAGTCAATTTTTGAATAAGAAAACTTGAAACTGTAAAACATTCATATCCACAAAAACAGAGACAATTCTAAAATAAGTGCCAATTTGCCAAGTTTTAACCAAGCAGAAATATGATGTATTCTTTTACAACATTTTCCACAATGCAGTATTAAGAATTTAAGAGAGAAACCCAGCATGCAAACAATCAGAGGTCACATGCCACTTACAAGGAAAGCAAGCATTAACATAGACAACTAGTGAAATGTAAAAATGTATTTAGTCAGCTTTTTGTGTGCATGCGTGCGTGCGAGAACCCTCGCACGCGCACGCACACACAAAAAGCTGACTAAAGATTTGGAAATGTCATGGAAATAAAAATGTCATGGAAATAAAAACAAACACACACACACAAAAAGCTGACTAAAGATTTGGAAATGTCATGGAAATAAAATTAAAAAGAAAAAAAAACACCCACACATGCACACACACAAAGCTGACTAAAGATTTGGAAATGTCATGGAAATAACACACAAAAAGCCGACTAAAGATTTGGAGATGTCATGGAAATAAAACACGCATGCATGCACGAGCGTGCACACACAACACAAAAAGCTGACTAAAGATTTGGAATGTCATGGAAATACGCACACACACACACAACACACACACACACACACAAAAAAAAAAAAAAAAAAAAAAAGCTGACTAAAGATTTGGAAATGTCATGGAAATAAAAACACACATGACTAAAGATTTGGAAATGTCATGGAAATAAAAACACACGGAAAGCTGACTAAAGATTTGGAAATGTCATAAAAATAAACACACACACACACACACAAAAAGCTGACTCAAGATTTGGAAATGTCATGGAAATAAAAAAGAGAAATCGAAGAAATGATTTTATTTGATGTAGCATGAGTGCAATTTCCCATTCAACCTATTGAATAATCTAAATCTATTGTCGCAGTGAAAAGGTGCAATGATTTTAGGAAAATAATTGCACCAAAAATCTCAACATATATGATGAATGATCAGCAGAGGAGAAAACTCATAAAGCATAATTTAGTATTTGAGTACCCAAAAAGGGAAGTGAAGTAGCTTTCACACTCAATGAACCATTTAATGATCCAATCTCAAGGCTGTGCTTCATTAACCTATCCATGTGAAATGCACACGACCATACTTCTCATAAATCAGCGTGTAGCAATTTGCTGCACTAGACCATCAAAAGGTTCTCAGCATTGAAACTAACCCACCTAAAATAAGAAAGTAGCAGGGATATAACTCTCTAATTCTACAAGCTTGATACCAACTAGCTTCAAAAGGTGGTCCACCTAACCTGCATCTGATCCCTAAGTCTATCCAAGCCACAAGACCACTTGCTAGGTGTCATCCCACAAAAAGAAGCTGCAAAGGCAATTAGAACCTAATGGGGGATGACAGCCTTGTTGAATCTAGACAATGTTCATGTGGCAAGGAGACCATCTACCAAACAGTAAAACAATTTCTTTACAGCTTCAAGAAATCAACCAAAAGTCTTGTCATGGTTGGCATCAACCAAAAGAGGTAACAATCACATGGCAATTTGAAAACAATTGCTAAACTCTAGGATAATAAAATAATATCAAACATCATGATCTAAAAAATAACAGAATGATTTTTTTTTCTAACAATAAAGAAGCTTCAAGAAACTGGCACACAACATCAGAGGGATTATATTTATCATAGCTACAAAGTGACCATATGTGAACCTGTGTCCCAGACAGTTTCTGGGGATGAAAATTCCCATCCAACTAGTCATTGTTGCAGAGTGAGATCCCTGCGCTTCTATATGAAGACATTGCCTTTAAGACGAATCTAATAACGACACAAAAAACCAAGAATCGAGCACCACATACAAATCCGTCGAACCAAAAAATCCTTCCGTTGAAACCCAAAACAAAACCCCTAATCATCAGTTCTCCATTACAAAATAGAATGCCAAATTCCTAGCAGAAAACATGAAAATATGGGAACCAAGAAAAAGTTTAAACCAACAGTAGATCGCAGTCAAGCTAAACAACTTTGGACCATTTGAAACATATTCGAACGTACCAAGAGCAAACGAAGAGAGCACATAATTATGACAATAATAAAACAAATGCAATAAAAAAAATACTACAGTCTGATCAAGATAAAAAAAAAACTAAGCATCGTATTCTCTTCGTTGGTACCTTTTGTGAAAAGAAAATATATATATATTTAAAAATTAAAAAAAAATCCTTTAAACCCTAAAACCCGAACGCCGCCAAATAGGGAAAAGAATTGAGATCATTAAGAACGATACTATAGCAACAACCCGAGTCATACGAGGAACTCACCAGCGCCATGGAGCCGATCGGATGCCTCCGCCTTGATTTCGGATCTGAAAAAGCCACAAAAGCCCAAAAAAATAGTTCAGAAAATAAAATCCTACAGATCTACTTGCGAATCGACAAAAGAACAAAAAACCCAAGTCGGATTATTGAAGAGTAACAGGAAGAGAGAATAATACCCAAAGACGAGGCCCGGCGGAGCTGGAGAGTCAAGGAGAGCCGCGAGGAATATGACGAGACCGATGCTTCAATCCCTCCGGCCTCGCACCCTGGGGCATATATATGAGCCCTTTTCCCTTTAGGGTAAGCGTAGTGGCTTCGGTTTTCTTTTAGATCTGCCGTTGAGAATTCTATTAAACTCATCCGGTCCCTTCATTAGTAGAGTCAAGTAAAAGCGTTCTTTCTTTTGTCTTTTGACGATTTCCATCAGCGGACCGGACGGCTTTGAAGGGGAATGCGGACGGCCGATCTAGAGGAATTTCCGTGTGGAAAAATATAAACCGGGCGTTGGGTTCGCTTGGGCCCATTTTAGAGACCGTACTTTGCACTCCGACACTGACGCGAAACGCATCGATTTTTTCTCGTTAAATAAATTTTTAAAAAATCCATTAGATTACATTAATTTTTTTAATAATAAATATTTTTTATTTTTTAATATTTAATTTTATTTATTATATATTATATTTTTATTATTTTATAAAATAATATTTTTTTCTTTCTTTCTTATTTCATTTCTTCTTCATGCCGTCGGTGCCGCTCCATCACAGCGTTCCTTCTATCTCGATAAATATTTATAAAAAAAAATATTTGATGATCGAAAAATTAGTTACTAAAAACTAAATATCGATCACTAATAATATTTATGATTAAATTAACAATCAAAAAAATAAAAAATAATTTAAATTTTATAAAATTTTATTTTTTTGAATCGATCACTAAAATTATTCATAAAATTAGTCTCTAAATTTATTAAAATATTTTTTTATTAAAAATTGATTACAAAATCGATCATTAATTATTTTTTAAATTTTTTTATTAATAAAATTAATTACAAAATTGATCGCTAATTATTTTAATTTTTTAATTAATATATCAATTATAAAATCAATCACTAATTATTTTAAAATTATTTTAATTAAAAAATTAATTACAAAATTGATCGCTATTTATTTTTAAATTTTTTATTAATAAAATAGATCACAAAATCAATCACTAATTATTTTTAATTTTTAATTAATATATCGATCAAAAAATTGGTTGTTAATTTTGTTAAAAAAATTTTATTAATAAAATCAATCGCTAATTATTTTTAATTTTTTTAATTAAAAAATAGATAATAAAATTAGTCATTATTTATTTTTAAATTTTTTATTAATAAAATAAGTTATTTAATTGATCGTTAATTATTTTTAATTTTTTAATTAATATATCGATTATAAAATTAGTCACTAATTTTGTTAAAATATTTTTTATTAATAAAATTGATCGTAAAATTGATCACTATTTATTTTTAATTTTTTTATTAAAAAATCAATCATAAAATCGATCGCTATTTATTTTTAAATTTTTTTATTAATATAATCAATCGTAAAATCGATCATTAATTATTTTTTTAATTTTTTAATTAACAAATTGATCACTAATTTTATTAAATATTTTTTTATTAATAACATCGATCATAAAATTGGTTACTAATTATTTTTAAATTTTTTAATTAAAAAATTGATTGCTATTTATTTTTTATAATATTTAAATTTTTAAAATCAATTGCAAAATTGATTCTAATTTTTATGTTTATATTATTTTTATTTTTTATATATTTATTTTTTATAAAAAAATAAATTATTAATATTTTTTAATATTTTTATTTTTATTATTTTAATTTTTTTTTGTCATCCTTTCATGCACCTTCAGTGGCCGCCTCCATCACCGCCCTTCCCGCCCGCGTCACCGCCCTCCGATCCCCCGCACCCTACCCCCGTGTTGTCCCTTGGCCACCAGCAACGCCCGCCGATCGCCCTCGTGCTGGCCCCTGGCCACCCGCACCGCTTTCCAACCATCCGTACTATCCTTTGGCCACCTGCACCGCTCCCCAGCCGCCCGCATTGCCCCTGGCCACCCACACCCCCTGTAGGCCACCCGTGCTGGCCCCTGGCCACCTGCACAGCCCCCTAACCACTCCTCCGTGCCTTCAGCACTACACCCCCGAGCGCTGCTCCATGCCTCCGGCACCGCACCCCGGTCTCCTAACTACCCGCGCCGCCCTCGTTCCCCCGACGGCCATCCACACCGCCCCTTGACCGCTGCTCCGCACCTCTGACACCGCACCTTGGACCCTCGACTGCCCACGTCGCCCCCATTCCCCCGATGGTGGAGATCGACAGCAGGTGGCGGCAAGGAGAAGGGGAAGAGGGTCGTCGTGGGTGGGCCAGTGAGGGGAGGCTGAAGAGGAGAGGGGGATGTCAAAGGTCGGGGCGAGGAGAAGGGGACGTCACAGCCAGGGCGGGGAGAGGAGTCTTCTTTTTTTTCCTCCAGATTTGGATTGGCACAATGAAGGAAGCTGAGTTTTGATTCCACGTGGAATAATAAAAGAAGCTGAGTTGGCAACACCAGAATACTTCTCCATGGAGTATCATTTTATATATATATATATATATGATGAGTTTCGTTTGAGGTTCAGCTGTCAATTGAAATGACCAGAATGGTAGCACATCTCTCTAAAGAAATGACTTGCAAAGAAGTCCTAACTGGAGTTGACTTTGGTGGAGATCTTCCAACGCTCAAGTCAAACAACAAATGAGAAAGAGTAGAGAGAGAATATTCGCACGTACCTCAATATAAATATATCTCCTTGCTAGCTTTAGAGTGGGCTAACCATTTAAGAAAAACTATCTGGCCGATTAGGATGTGATCTTGTGGTGGTGGTTAGATTTACCTTATCTGTTTCGAAGCTAGCTAGAACGCTGCAGGCATTTTTGAATTTGAATTGAATGTATAGATAGGTTCAACTAGCTTTGGTTGAAGTTACTTAGGAGTAAGAAGTTACTTAGGAGTAGGCTAACTGATGCAAATGCCAAAGCTAGGAGTGGTGCTTATAGCATCGACTTGAGCAGGATGTCAAAAGCATGCTTGCTACCAAAGTTTGGATCTGGCTGGTGATGATTAAGTTGGATTTCAGGGGAAGGATCGGACCATGCATAGTATTCTATTGGTTCGAAAGAAATCTATCTTTGGCATCAATATCGTGCTGATTCTGCATCCATTGCTATCATGGTTCTGCACATCTTCCCATTGATTCATGTCTTCGGTTTGGATGATGAATAACCCCTAATAGATGCTCCCTACTTTCAAGTTCGGTACAAGCGAAGGGAGTATATGAGTTCCTGAATAGCCAAAGATATTTTTCTACGGTAGCTAGAGTGGCGATCTTGGTTCTCGGGGAAGGCAAAGAGTAGCATCATAAGCAATTATGACCATAGCAAGTGGATTAGTTAGCAAAATTCTAAAAGAAGCAATGTGCTCTAATTTTGATGCCAATCGTTAATGGATCGACTAACGCCATCTGTAGACCAATTGAAGCTAGCCAGGTGTTGATCTTTGAATGGTTAGAGAGGATCCGATATCTGGGTTGTCCTATCATTCTACTTATAAAAGGGAATTCGTTCCTCTTCTTCTCCTTTACGCTTCCAAAATTTTCGTAGAGGTTCACTCCTTCCTCCTCTGATTAGTCTCCCTACTTGGGGTCCTCTTCAATTTCTTCTTAATCTTCTCGGGTTGCCAACGGTCATCTTTGGACCTTCCATCTCCATTCTTAGTATTATTGCAAGTCAGTGTGTCCTCCCCTCTCTTCATTCTTTCTTTATCTTTCTCTCTCTCTGTGTTCATTTATTCTTTGATTGCCATCCGTATTTCTCGATGGCTTGTTTTGAAAGTCTTAGTGGGAGCGAGTCTAGATCTCTCAAGTCGATCCCCTTAGGAAAAATTTAGCCTGGTTTAGGTCTATGGTATTGTCCCACACCATTATTTTTGCCTGATATTGTAAGATCTAGATTGGGTCCAATGGATTTGAGTCGCATTCGCGCTCAATACAGAATCTCTGACTCTATAGAATTAGAACTTTCTAAACCTAATGATAGGGTTAGTAATCCTCTTTCAGGAAGAATCGGCTTGTACAAAGAGGCTTTTAAAGCAAGAATTAGGTTATCTCTTCACCCCTTCATAGTTGAACCTTTTTCGCTTCTATGATATCTCTTTGTATTTGGTCATCCCTAACTTCTTTTGCTTCATCATCGATTTTATAGTTCTCTGTTCTTGATTGGAGTCTAACCAACCGTTCCCTTATTTCGATCTTTTTATGCTCTCACAAAATATATCGGTGGTTGGTGGTATGTTTCTCCCTAAAGAGGAGCCAATGCTTTGTTGAAAGGAGCTCCATCTTTGGTCCACAACTGGAAGGACCGATTCTTATTTGTTTCTGAGCCTTCTGTTGATGAATGAAGATTTTCTTACTAGGATCGATCAAGGGACTCTATCACACGAGTTCCAAAGCTAGAGAGAAAGGACCTTAAATGCTTCGTGACCTTAAAGGAATATAAAATTTCTCCGCTGAAGGAACTATTATCGAAGCAAGCTATCTTTAATGCCAGCCTTAGTCTGACCAATCTTAGAGGTGACCTTTTTAGTTTTTTTTTCAAATTATTGATCTCTTCTTTTCTTCCTTTTTATATACGCTGATCCTTATCTTTTTTGTAGTTTGAGCCCCAAAAAATTATCCAAACTGAAAAAAGGGTGTAATAAAGAGAAAGGCATCTTCTTCATCTAATGTTGAAGCCCCCAAGAAGCTAAAAACTCTATAAGAAAGTATCGATCTCTGGTCCTAGTCAACCAGGGGTCATTTTTGTCCTTCCAATCTAATCCTTGCCTCCAAAGTCTATTTCATCTTCAGTCCTCTAGGTTGATTCTATTCCAGTGGGGTCAGACTTTACTGAAGGAGCTAGAGAGTGGAAGCAAGGTTCAACTCTGCCACCTGCTAAGAATTTTTTTGATAATTGGAAGATCGCCCATTGCACTTTTAAAGTAATGCTTTTTTACTCTGATTTGAAGAAGGTCGGGAGGGGGGGAGTCTTATAAAGCAATAGAAGTGGTTGGTGACTTCTTTGATCTGGGTATACTTAGATGGACTATTATGCTGCTGCCGTCATCAACTAAATAATAGATATCAGGGTTGAATTGACTGCCGTACAAAACAAGTGCGAAAAGGCTGAAGCTTTCGATGCTAAGGCAAAAGTCAAAGCCGCTGCGACCAAATCCAAGGCACGTAGAGGCCGCAAAGGCCAAAGTGGCTTGTTTGGAGGAGGCACTAAAAGAGGCCAAAGCTTTGAAGGAAAAGGTAGAAGCAGGCTTGAAGAAGAAATGACGAAGAGCTCAATCCAAGGCCGCTAAGCTTGAAAAGAAGATGGAGAGCCAGGTTGCTGAGGCTGAGCAGGCGATGGAGGATCGGGTAGCTAAAGCTAGGAGGGAGATAGTGTCAGCTTTTTGAGTCTCTAAAGAATTTTTCTAAAAGAAAATCAACTTCAACCAAGAAGCCTTTATTGCCGATCAAGACATCTGCCATCAGAAGATGGCAGTGTGCTTTCTGGAGTTGGACTTGGGCTTCTTGGACGAGGAAGACGACGAGGAGGGAGAAGTCGAAGGTGGAGTGGAGGAGGTTCGGCCAATAGTAAAGCTGATCAAGGTGGAAGTCCAGCACCGCTCGTTGAAAAAGAGCCCATTGAAAAACCTGAACCTGCTCCAGCATCGAGAGAAATATTGGTACTCCCCCCAGTTGAAGTCGCTCTAGTTCAGTAATAGGAGATTGTAGAAGTAGAGCAGCTAACTGTGGTTGTATTGGATCCTTCTTCCAAACCTCATGCCAAGGTCGGTGATATTTAAACTTATACTTTTTATTTTTTTCTATTAATTATAATGGAAACTTTTATATGAATGACAAAATGACGTTTACCTCTATATTCTCTGGCTTGTGTTTTTGTCCTCTTTAGTCAGTTCGGTGTGAATGTTGTGATCACAAGTTCTTCCAATATCATGTTGGACATTTATCCACTACACTTTCCTTAAGGACTCAGCTTGATAAGACTGAGAAGCCAGGTGGGATGTAGCTGAAGCGCAAGATAAGCTTCAAAAGATGGAGAAAGATTACGAGAAAGCTTCTTTTGAAATAAAGAGCTTGACCAAACATATTGAGCGCATAAATAAAGAATATACTACAGAGACGAATAATTGGATTAAGGAACACCGCAAGTGGGCCGAAGAAAGAAGTAATTTTCTGAAGTCGGTTGCCGATAAAAAGTAAAAGATAGCTGCGGTGTCGGCTATTAGTTAAGAGAAATCACGAAGGATCCGAAAAGAGATAATCATGATGAAGCACTCTTGGTGGAGTTCGGCCGATCAGATCGATAAACTTCAGCATGATCTCTGTTTGGTTGAATATAAGATTATGGAGCTAAAGCAAGCATCTGATTTGAGGAGGCCGAGTGCTGATGATACACTGGATGAGCGGGTCTCGGCTCAGATTACTATTGCCAATCTTATGGAAGCTCTGGATAAAGAGAGATTTGAGTTGACTAAACTTTGCATAGAATTGGCGAGAAGCGCAGCAATTACCAAGGAGGCCGAAGATATAGTTAATTGAGTGGAGAAGGTCGAAGGCGAGCTTATGAATGGAAAAGTTGCATGTCATGATTCGACATGCTACTAATCTTGAGGTAGCGAACATATCAGCGATGGCAATTAAGGTTGGGTTCGAAACGAGTAGGTATTTAGTTAGGTGACTTTTTTCAGAGATTGATTTTTCTCTACATGAGATTTCTGATTCTAAGCAAAACCATACTTTGCACTCCAACCCTGACATGAAATGCATCGATTTTTTCTCATTAAACAAACAAAAAAAATCTACTAGGTTACAAAAATAATGAGTCATATTGACTTTGAGATCTGGCTATCAGTTGCAGTGGCTAGAGCGATGGCGCATCTCTCTAAAGAAATAACCTGCAAAGAAGTCCTAATCGAAGTTAGCTTTGGCGGAGATTCTCCGATGCTCAAATCAGATTTCAGGCAACATATGAGAAAAAGATGAGAGAATATTCGCACATACCTCTGAAGGTTCTTTTACTGATTTTTTATAAATGAGTGGGCTAACCATTTAAGAAAAACTATTTGGTCGATCAGGACGTGATCGTGGCATGATCACAGACCAAAATCCACGAACGTGATCGTGGCATGATCACAGACCAAAATCCACGGGATTAAATGATCAGACTTGCCTTATTTGTTTCGAAGTCAGCTGGAGCATTATAGATGCTTTTAAATTTGAATTGAAGGTATGGATAGATTTGGTTAGCTTTGATTGAAGTTACTTGGGAGTAGATTGATTGATGCAAATAGCGGTGCTTATGGCATCAACTTGAAAGGGAGTAAGGATATCCAAAGCCTGCTTGCCACCGTAGTTTGGATCTGGCCAGTGGCGATAGAGTCAAATTTTAGAGGAAAATCATGCACAGTATCCTATTGGTTCGAAGGTAACCGATGTCGATATCATGCCAATTTTACATCCTGCTACCATGGCTCTACACATCCTTTTACTGATCCATGTCATTGATTTGGATAATAAATAACCTCCCAACAAGTTCAATAAAATTTTCATGCATGCATGACTGGAGCCCCGAAGCGAAAGAGCAAGCAATTAGCTGAAAGGTTTCAATTCGCCCGTTCGACCTTCAACCGCACATTCTCCGTTCATTTGGCAAGATAAGTTTAACACAAAGTTCTCATCTGATGCTGGCATCGTCGATTCATAATATATATATATATATATTCCTTCCAAGTACTCTTTCTACTGTTTATCATCATCATCTGAAACGGATGGCTGGCTGGCTTGCTTGCTTGCTTTATCCTTGGATAAATGCAGGCCCTGGATGAAGAGGGATCCCTTCCCTCGCATATACGTTGGCACATGGCGACATACTACCAAAAGTGATACTCAGATCTTACAGGTCCATCACCAGCTCAGTGATGAAATTTTCAAGCAACCAGCTTGGACAAACCTCAACCCCTCCACAAATCTTCTAGACAAACGAAATCCGGAAGAAGATCCGAAATCCAAGGAAACACCCCCCACGTCTATGAAAGTCAAAGGAGTTTTCTTTAAAACCACAAACCTTGTTACAAAATCTCTTAGATAGCTAGCCAAACAACCAATAATTATGGAGATATCTTCTTCATACTTGAGGCAGACTTATCCATTCTAATTCTCATGTAGTACTTGCTGATAAATATTCAATAATTAATTTCTAAATATTTTCCACATATTAAAAAAAAAAACAATATGTAGGCATGTAATGTCAGCACAACTTTTGAAGAAAATGCACACAAAGTGACCATCCTGTCATATACTTCATTTAACATTGAGATAATTTTATAGAAAAGGTTCTGAAAATCTAGAACCGTGGAAACATGCAAATGATATGGAAATGCAACCATAAGTTACTGAAACTTCAAAGACCGTGACATGTCTGCCTGTGATGGTGACAATTCCCAAAAAAACCCAAGATTTTCCACTGGCGTCATATGAATGATCTGGTAGGCTAAGGCACACTTGAGCTCAATCAATCACTTTCTAACCTTGCTATATATTTGTCATAGAACTTTGCAGCTCGCTCAAGCTCTCCAAGCTCAGCATAGCAGTCAGCTATTGCTCCATAAGCCTCCGTACTGCCAGAATCCTCACCTTCTCGCCTGGATATCTCCAAAACCTTGGAGTAGTACTTTATAGCTTCCTTGTATTTTCCTAGCCTCTGTAGGGATGCACCTGAATTTTATGGAGAAAAAAAAAAAAGGTGAGAGGAATAAGCATGTGATCCTTAGACCCAGATTATCAAAAGTTTTACATCTAGTACAGCACTTAATTTTGAACTGAGATGGTCCCTGCTAAAGTTACAAACATAAACAGCATCCCACGTGGAAGGAAATCAAACCTAATCCTCTTGCAGCCTTCTTTTCCTCTAGGTGATCTCCCAAA
The DNA here is from genome assembly GCA_006176705.1 of Cocos nucifera. Classification (NCBI taxonomy): domain Eukaryota; kingdom Viridiplantae; phylum Streptophyta; class Magnoliopsida; order Arecales; family Arecaceae; genus Cocos; species Cocos nucifera. The sequence continues at coordinate 207,694 of QRFJ01002923.1, read as the reverse complement.
CTCTGTGCAAGATCAAAAGCTGCCTTAAACTCCGCAGCTGCTTTCTCTAGATCTTGATTCCTCAGAAAATTTTTCCCTGTTCTCAAAATTGTGATCAGTTGCTGCTTCCTGGGGTCAACAATGACTTCAGATTCCGAGATTCTACCAACTGGTGCATAACTCAAGCTGGGAGCATAAGATTCTATCTTTGCTTGTCTTCTTAGTGCTGCATTGATCTGGCGCAGCTGGTCATTCAAGCGCTCCAATTCCCCTCTTCTCTGCCGTGCAAGCAATCCTACAAAGCATAACATTCCATTCAAAACAACTAAGAGCAGTAAACTAGGCTGATTTACCCACTGCCATCATTTTCCTAACAATTATGCTACAGAAAAAATACAGAGGTTTGAAGAATACAGTAGTAAGATAAATGATCAATTTTGATGGCTATAATCAACATAACTTACACTTGTCAAGAGATTGCCAAAACAGACTTCTGCCAATTTGTATCATAAGCATGACATTGACTCCATAACCATGAGATTTTGTCTCAACTATTTGGCATGTTACGACAATTAATCAAGGGAAAAATTAGTTTTTCAATTGTTTGAGTTACATACCAACTAATATGGGCTTTCTATTTACAAGAGAAACAAATAAACTAGTCTTATGCAATTGATGCATATGTCATCCTCATGAAACTTACTTTTGAGAAGGCAAAAAGTTCCCATTTTACTAGCGTATATATTAATAGGGCAATGAAGAATTGATTGACATGGTATACACATGTTCCATGAAGAAAATATGAGGTTCACTCATAATTGTCAAGTGAGGACCTAAATAGATCAGGGCAGAAGTTGCAAGGAAGGATTTGAAAAGGCATGCTCTGATAACGAACTTGGCTCTTGATAGGGACAAATGACAAAGAAGGATTTGCACAGCTGATCCTAAATTACTAAGGGAAAGTTTGCAGGCAGTTCATGATGGTTATAATCAATATACAGTGAGTAGCATCAGTGCAACCATAAAATAGACAGAAATAGGATGAAATATAACTTATTTTTGAGTTCACGAAGGAAAAGAAAATATCTTCAAGTATTTGAAAAATATGCTCCTATATTGCCAGCCGTATACAGTGAAAAACCAGACTCAACCATGAAAGACACTTCGTAAATAATGAATTTAAAGTCTGAGAAGCTATGTCTTTATGTTTGGAGATGAATAGATCTGCATAAGAAACTTCCCAAACCAGTAATCAATAAAAAAGAATGGAACAATCAGAAGCAAGAACATTCTCAGATTCCTAGGCAGTACAAGTCCATGTCTAAGAGATGATATTGGTATTGTCTCTTACCGCCCACGGTAGCCCCTATAAGGGCTATAGCAAAAAGTAGAGGCATCTCAGTAAATGGGTTGCGCGCCTCACATGTTTCCGCCAAGACTCTGAGAGGCAGAATTAGCATCAATGAATTTGCAAGAATAACTGCTTTTGACAAGTCGTATGGCATCACCTTCTGCAGAAGTCAATTTAAATCAAATGGCAGAACCTAATTATCAGACAGGAGAATCGTTGTAAAAAATAACACTTGACATAAAAAAGAATTGTTAAAAAATGCTGGACATAATGATGAAATGCTTATAATTACAAATTAATAAAACCAGTATGACCTGGTACAACACAAAATATGTATAAAAGGATAAACAAAACTAGCATAGCACAAACGTAATAGTTTTTTTCATCTCCATATAAATGATAAACTGAATGATTTTGTTTAACTGGCAGTGGCAAATAAAAAATTAATCTAGAGCCAAGTCTCTGTTACTCTTTCCTTTCACTAAAACAATCTTATAAAAGATACGTTGAGCTGATAATCTCGCAACATCAAGCAGCCAAATTCACAAGAATCTGATTTGATGCTTCAAATGCTTTTAATACCCAAAAAATGTGATCCTCTTTCTGGTCTACAAGGCAATAACACCTTAGCAGACAGTTACCTGGGCAGTTCAGATTACCAGACTAAGCAACAATATTTTTTGGACACTTCAACACAACCCATCAATTGTCAAACTTTTTATTTAGATTGTTACCACTAGCTAAAAAATTTAATTAAAATGAATTACTTTACTTTTTCATGGACTTGTTGTATATCATAAAACTAAGAATTCTTGAATATTGTGAAAATACATAGACTGAAACATGAACTTTTGCGTGTGGTCATCCATTTTCTTGTTGAAAGTCAGTATTTTGCATTATTTACATATGAATATTAATCCAAATCTTGCACAAGTGCCTTGAGTTTGTATCTCCTGATGTATTTTTGGCTCAAAGTTGAGATTATGAAGTCGTAACTAAAGGAGTGAAGTAGAATATGGGGACTCACCATCATACCTGATGATTGGATATGCATTCCATGACTATATGGCATGGTCCTGATAGTTTCCCATCTATAGCTCCTGACCTAACCCTTTGGGCACCATCTGCTATAGGACATGGAAGTCTGCAACTTGACAAGCTTTGACCTTTCCAAAGTGGAACCTGAAGTTTCATCAACAACAGCGCCCACTTTTCCTTTCTTGATGGGAGAAACACCAATTCTGGTTTTAAAGAAGTTCTGATATTAGCGGAATGCTTAAGAAGACAGCTTTGACTTGCAATAAGCTTTAAACCTACTGAATATGCAACGTAAAATGGCAAAATGAAACAAATGTAGCCATGCATGCTGCATTGGATGAGCAAGCTGGTCTTCTAATCATTTGGTATCATAAAATGGTAAAGTCCATCTGAACATGAAACCCACAAAATTCGGCAGAACAGGGGTTTACATGCATAATAAAATAGAAAATGACATCTACACGAACTTCTGAACAAACCAAACTGCTTACAAGATCTTGCACCTGCAAAAATGATTTAAAAAGCTTATAATAGAATATTGGTGATCAAGTCATATACCTAAACTCCAATAAGGAGATATAAAAACCCTTGAATTAAACCATGCATCATTGACATTTTACAACTATCGCAAGCATGTTACCAGTACTCATACAATAATAAATAAACCATCAGCCATGAAAACTCTAATTTACAAGCTCTAAATTAATAATGCTTCAAAATGAAAACACGAAAAAGGAGCAGTTGCCCTATATGCTATTCTTCTGACAACAATTTCTCATCAGATACTCCACCTTTCTGCAATCTGCAGTCCTAGACAAATGCAAATAATGTCAAATGTACCCGAAACAAAGTGTACAAGATATCGCTTATGGTCATCGATGGATCCAGGCAAGGGAAGCTGAAGCATAGTAGGCTTATTAAATCTGCCACGTCACTCACCAGCATATGATTCAGCATACTGCCACCATGCCACACTTTTATTGTGCATCACAGAGATGCACTTCATATGCCCCAGCTTCTCATGCTCTTCTTGCCTTTCAAATTGGTTTATTCCTTCTTTAAAGGAGAAATCCTGACAGAATACTTCTTAATAAACTTGCCTAAATCACATATAAATCACGACGTTCTATTGTTTTAAGTTACAGGAGAATGGTAATGTCATCAGTTGAGTCTTCAAATCTTCGATTAGATGGATGTCTCAACCAGCAAGATCATTACCAAAAGAATTTCTGAAGTGCTAAGAAAATATCGTCAAGATCAAGATCCATGCCTACATCTTCCATATACCAGCAAGGGGCTCCAAACCGCAACTGCTCCTCACAAAAAAAAAAAAAAAAAAAAAAAAAAAAAAAAAAAAAAAAAAAAAAAAAAAAAAACTTGATGGGGATATAAGTCGTAATCTTATGCTAGCAATTTACAACGAAAATAACGATTAATTCACGTCAAATAAACGAGGGTCCCGAAAGGACCATCACTTTACCACTTTCAGAGACAACGGAACCAAGATTCTAAAACCCTAAATACATAAACCCTGACCTTAAAACCCTAACCTGAACTTCAGTCTCTGAATCTGCAACTAAGAGAACGACCCTAGAAATAATTCCCACGTAACAATCCAGCGTCCATTTTATTTCATCAAAGATCGAAATTACGAAGTAATCCAGATATAAAATATATCAAGATTTTTCCAAAAATCCTGTCTAAACTGGAATTCGGCTAAGAGGCACAGGAAGTACCGACCAGTGGCACGAATTCGACCGGATAATCCTTTCGAGGATGAGAGGGACGGCCGGAAAACCTTGCCGGCCTTCGGGCGCGGAAGTGGCTGGGACAGCATCGCCATTTGCTTCGCCGTTTTTTTTTTTTGGTATTATCGGGGTTGTCTTGTTTGTTTTTTTTAATGGAACTAGGAACTCCCAGATGCTTCGCCGGGTTGTCCGACCGCGGAAACTCGAGATCTGTGGGTTACAAGTGGCATCGCCGTTCCTTTTAAAACAACATATTGCTGGGCCCTCAAACCTGCAATGCGAAAACACAGATAATGGGATACAAAATTTTTTATCCATATTAATATGGATATAATTTAGATATTAAAAATATAAATATAATTAGATAAATAATTTTTCAACTATTAATTAAAAAATTATGAAAAATTAAGCTAATAATAAATATTATAATTATTTTTTTAAAAAAAATAAAAATAATTTATAGATATTATTTGAATATATATCAAATAATTATGTATCTATATTCATGCCTTTTTTTCATTAGCATATATAAATACAGATATTTAGCAAATATACAAATTTATATTTATACTTAATATATTTATATAAAAATTAAGATTAGTATAATTTGATCTATCATCATCCTATGTTTTTTCATGGTAAGAGTTTAAGTGAAGGAAATGCATTATTTCTAGAGAAGAACTTATCGAGAACAACCGAGAGGAGGATTTGAACGGTATCCATTGGTGCTTTGAGATTTGCACTGCAGAAGTATCTATTGTGATCGCTGGCAATCTACTGGTTGGTGGTAAGCGGCGACAAGGGGACTGATGGCGAGCAACCCGGGCAACGCTCCGGAAAGCTCACATGGAAGTTTTAACCAGAAAAATGGATGGAGGAGGGTGCTCCTCGGACGCTCGGTGTGGGTTTCATCGGAGCCGTCATTGGGAGAGGTTGAGAAGCTACGATAATGATTTTTGGAGATGGTGAGACTCCTAGAGGAGGCTGTCCGGATGGAGGAGAGCTGGAGGGCCTACGCGGTGGTGGCGAAAACCCTCAACGACCGAAGGGTGGTAGTGGAGGCGGTGGAGCGGGATTTCAAGCTTCGTGCGGGGTTAAAGGGGGAGGTTCGGGCATTCGGCATAGAGCAGGGCCACATGTTGGTTCGCTTCTCTAACCCCGGTGAAAAGGACAGCGTGCTTGGCCAGTCGTGAGTGGTGGCCGGTCAAGCGCTGGCGGTGGAAGCCTGGAGCCCATGCTTTTACCCAGGAAAAGGAGCGATCCGCTCCATCCTGGTTTTGGTGTGATTGCTGCACCTCTCGATGGAACTCTAGGAGGAGAAGGCAATTCGGTGTGTTATTGCTTTCGCCAGCGAGTTCGTGGCAGTGGACGCATGCATGATAGAGCTTAAACAAATTGGATTCGCATGGGTGCGCGTGCGGGTGGACCTCTCTTGACCTCTGGGGCCGAAAGTCCTCATCGATGGGCCTGATGGCCCAAGGTGGCAGTGCTTTGTTTGGGAGAATGTCGATGGAGTCTATTTTCGATACGGCTATTTCCACCCCATGGTGGTGTACCCAGTGGATGCTAGTGTGGGGCAACACTTACGGTCGGAGGATGTCACCCCAATGGAGGAAAGGGAGGAAGGGCCCTAGATGGAGCCATGGCTTGTTGCTGTTTGGCAGAGGGTGCTTGGGACGGAGGCGAGGGCTGAACCAGGGAGAAGGGAGGCTATTCCCAATCGGGCCCCTAACTCGGCTCCTAAACTGAGCCATCTCGGCAAGGAGCTTAGCCAGACCACCTTCGGAGAGGATGGATGGATGAAGCCCTCCCAGATTACACGACGGAGATCTCCTCTTGAAGTGATGGTGGGATCGGAGATAGAGAGCATGGAGATCTGTGTGGCCAAGCTAGCCAATAGATTTGGCCTGCTCGCATCTGACTGAGTCGGGGGCGTGGATAGCCCTTTCGCGAGCATGGTGGATCAGGTGGGGTCATCATGCTCGTGGGTTGTGGTGGGCGGGTTGGGCACGGGATCTCATAAGCACACACGGCCTAGTGACCCTGACGAGGGCCATGCACAACAAAAGATCAAGGAAAAAATACCCATGGGGGCCAAAAAGACCCGATCCTGCCCAACAAGTCCAAGGGCAAGGCCCTAGCCAGTCGGACTGATCTAATTGACCTTTCTGTCGTCCAGGAATGTGACGAAATTTTTCTCTTCTCGATCGAAAATCTGGGGGAAAGGGACTCGACCATGGTCCAGGCTGAGGATCCATTAACCAACCATGACGTCCAAGGGATGAAATCCCCAGGTAGGGGGAGACACTCAGCATTGCAGAAGAATTCAGAGCATGGGGGACCCACGATGGCCGGCCCAGACCTGGATCATGAGAGGGCAGTTGACATTCTGAGGAGGGCTATCCAGGAGATGGAGGGGACACTGGAGGCTATGGACTCGATGGACATAGAGGCAGGTGTTACCTTGATGGAGGGTGGCTCAGATGGGAGCCAACTCCACCACTAGCCAGTCCAATGAAGATTCTGATTTGGAATATCCGAGGGATGGAAAAGCCTTCCTTTCGCACGACGTTCGAAAGGATCATCCAATAGCATCATTTGGATATCTGTATCCTAATCGAGACCCAACTTTCTGGGATGAGTCTTGCCCGAGCGAGGCGTCGGATTCCATGTGCGTGGAGTTCCTACGTGGTGGAGTTCAGAAGTCTCTCTGGGGGGATCATGGTTCTCTGGCATCGTGGCTCGGTCAGAGTGGATGCATTCCACAGATATGAGCAGTAGGTTGCTTTGGTCATCTTCGAGCAAACCAGTGGCCCTTGGCTCCTCTCCAGCGTTTATGCAAGCACTGAGTACTGAGAACGGAGGATGCTCTAGTCTGAGATCTCCAAGTTGCTTGTGCAGGGACTTTCATCTCTCGTTATGTGGGATTTCAACTGCATTATTGGACCACGTAAGAAGATGGAAGGTAGGTAGTTTGTTGACAGCATTGACTCCAGGGAGTTCAAGGACTTCATTAGTGCTTCAGGTCTTATTGATCTTGGCTATGCTAGGATTAGGTTCACTTGGTGTAACAACCATCTCAGAGCAGCTAGGATTTGGGAGAGGATTGATAGGGCGATGGCTTCTGTCACTTCGCTCCAGCATTTTATGGGTTACCATGTGCAGCACCTCCCTAGGATTGCCTCGGACCACTGTCCATTGTTGATTGATGGCTTTCGCTCTTCCAAGGGCTCCTTCAGGTTTGAGAAGCTCTGGACCATCTATCCGAGAGCTTGGGACTTGATTAGGGACGTGTGGTGGATGCCGATTTGGGATGATGCAAGATATCGAATGATCAGAATATTGGAGCTGGCGCAGCGCAGGCTCACCAGGTGGAGTCGTCTGGAGGTAGGTGACATATCCAGGAGGATCGAGGAGGTGGAGATGGACATCTTAGAGTTATAGCTAAGAGAGGATCAAGCAGGAGGTCTCCAGGAGCATGACCTGAGCTTGCTCCAACACAGACTGGCTACCCACCACTCCCTTTTGAGGCAGCAGGAGATATTGTGGAGGCAGAGGTCCAGGATTCAATGGATTAGGAAAGAGGATCAAAATAGTAGATTTTTCCAGTCGACGATGATCCGGAGGGCGGCTAACCACATTAGATAGCTGAGGAAGGAGGATGGCAGCATGGTGGAGGAAACAGAGGAGATTAGGCAGTGGATCTTTCAATTCTTCAGCTCTCGTTGGACTGCTATCCTTGACGATAGTGATCCCCCTCCGAGGTCACAGCCGTTAGAGCAGATCTCTGAATAGGAGAATGAGATCTTGACTCGTTCGGTATCCGCTGAGGAGGTGCGGGGGACCCTCTGGTCTCTTGGGTAAGATAAAGCCTCGGGACATGATGGTTTTTTATCTTTCTTCTTCATGCAGTATTGGCCCATCATTGGAGGAGAGGTTGCTGAGGCAGTGCAGGTAGTGTTTGTTTCCAGAGGCATCCTAGAGGAGTAGAAGAAGACGTTGATTACTCTCATTCTGAAGAGACCTGATGCATCTACTTCGAGTCATTTCAGGTCTATCAACTTATGTATAACACTCTACAAGGTATGTACAAACATCCTGATCAAGTGTCTGAAGCCGGTGATCCCTCGTCTGATCAGTCCGAAGCAGGATGCTTTTGCCAGAGGGTGCTACATCATCGATAGCATCTTGCTCACTCAGAAGTTCATGCATGACTTACAACGTGCTTCCATCCGAAGTAGCTTGATGGCAATTAAGTTGGATATGGAGTGTGCCTATGATCGAATGAGCTAGTTATTTCTACGTCGGATACTCTTCGACCTCTACTTTTGTGACAAATAGATCTCTTGGATTATGGACTGTGTGGAGAATCCGAGCTTCGCCATCTTGATCAATGGTGCTTCAATGGACTACTTTCAGTCGACTGACGGTCTTCGCTAAGGATGCCCCCTCTCTTTCTACTTATTTATTTTGTGTGCTAATTTTCTCTCTCGCTCGCTCTGAGGGACGATTCAGAGGACTGAGCTTGAGCCCTACTGGCCCACCCCTGGGAAGCTGTCGTTGTCACACCTCTTTGCAGATGACTACCTGCTCATTGATCAGGTCTCGTCTCATAATGCGAGATGCCTTGTGACCATTATGGAGACCTAGCTATTGCAGAGCGTCTGGGCAAGTTGTGAACCTCCAAAAGTCATCCATCATCTTTAGTTTGAGAACTCATCCCCGGGTGAAGCAGGCGATTTAGGAGCGACTGGGGATCCCGAAATAGGTGGAGCCTCTCATCTACTTGGGGGTTTCCATCATGGGGCGAAGACTCAGGAGGGCCGAGTGCAGGCCTTTAGAGTAGAGGATCCGAGAGAATCTCGATGGCTGGCAGACCAATACCCTTTCTATGATGGGGAGGTCTATCCTGGTTAGATCAGTATTGAGCTCTATCCCGATCTATCTCTTGACGAATACTATCGTTCCATGCTCTACTCTTAGAAGTTTGGATCAGCTATTCTGAAACTTCCTATGGGGTCGGTATCAGAGAGGCAGGAGTATCCATCTACTATCCTGGGATGTGGTGTGCCAACCAGTGCATGATGGAGGGCTTGGGATTCAATCCCTTTTGGTTAGAAGGGAGGCTATGCTCTCCAGGCATGCAGCCAGGTTCCTTACGTAGCCCGAGTATGTATGGAGCCGTATGATGAGGGCTCGGTATGGTGACTGGAGCTAGGAGCCCCACACTCTCCAGAGTCAGTGTAGCTATTCCTTCATTCGGAGAAAGATTTGTGCCCATGCTCCTGTAGTTATGGCTCAGATTAGATGGTTGATTGGTGATGGTGCCTCGATCGACGTTAGCCAAGAGATTTAGATATTCAGTCTACTGATCTCTCATTGGTCGACCTTTGTTAGCTCTAAGATGGACAACCAGCTGTGGGTTTGTGACTTGATTGACGAGGAGGGCAGATGCTGAAAGAGGCAGCTGGTCATCCATTTCTTTAGAGAGCAACTCGCTGAGAGGATTCTCGCCATTCCGATTTCTGTCTATCGGAGTCATGATGTGAGGGTGTGGAGGCAGTTGTGCCGACCTACGATTCCGTCTAGAAACCTTGCTGACATGTACAGACTCAGGTCTTAGAAGAGAATCGATGCGGCATGGATTTGGAGGATTTGGGCCCATCCTAGGGTCAGACTTTTTCTCTGAAAAGTCACATGGGATAGGCTTCCAACATGTACTCTTCTCAGAGAAAGAGGGATGGATATCCCACCCGATTGCCCCGTTTGTGGCTTGGAGGAGGAGTCCATGGAGCATGCCCTCATCCATTGTCCCATAGTTGACTTGATATGGAGGATGGCATGTTGTCGACCGTGGGGTGCAAGTACTGGCTCTTGGCTCCAACTCTTTCTGGAGGCTATTCGTCGGAGTGCTGATGAGAGACCATGTGGAGCTTATCAGATGGTCTACATTGCTTACCAGATCTGGCTATCCAGGAACAGCCTTATCTTTGATGCCTAAGTTGTGCAGCTTGGTTTCGGAGTATAGTCATTTTGACTCTGTGAATCCGACCTTAGACTTGAGTCTTTGAAATTTCTTGGCTACATTTGTTGCACTGCGAAGAACCTTGCTCATTTCTTGGGAACCCCCATCCTTCAGATTTGTTAAGATCAACTTAGATGGCAGCGTCAGAGATGGTAGAGGTGGTTCAGATTTTATCATTCGAGACCCGGACTCGAGGTTGCTGACTATAGGAGGCTCTCTTTTTTTTGAGGCATTCGTGCCGAGTGCGGAACTTCGTACGACTTAGGCTAGTGTCATATATGCGATCTAGAAGTTGCGAGCATGGAGGATCATCATTGAGGAAGATTCTCTGACGGTGATCAGCTAGATCCAGGAGGGGACCATGTATCGCAACACCCATCCTCTCCTAGGTGATATCTGGAGGGCCACTAGTGGATGCACTGCAGTGTCTTGCCAGCATATATTTCGGAAGGTTAATAGCGCAGTGGACTGGATGGCCTCCTTTATTATCAAGTATACTGGAGATTGAAATTGGTGCTAGGGCGACAACTATTCTTGGATCTCGAGGGATATTTTGCTTTATAATTTTTTGGGCTGCTCTCGAACTAGATTAGTCTGATCGTCTGTTTATCTCAAAAAAAAAAAAAAAAAAAACGCACTAGCTAAAATTGACAGACAGTGATGAATATTTATGGTTGATATCTGATAGAAGATTTTTTTTTATTATATTTGATTTTTCTTATTTTGCAGCGAATCTTCTGGCTTCAAATTTATCTCGGATCAGAAAAGTCTCGTCTACTTCATCAAGTATATCATTTTTTTTTATACCAGTGTTCACCATAATATTATCAATTATCAATTAGATGGATCAGGCTTGGATAAAAAAATATCAAATTTTATATAGGTTCAATTCAAAGTTTAATTAAAATAAAAGTTCCGACCCGTGATCAGCTCTCCTGTCAATTTATCTCTCTAGAAAGATTGATGTGAGGGTTCGACCACTCGATCGTGAGATCCACTTAGTCAACGTAGTATCATCTGATGTACCTCCTGTTGATCGCCTGATGGATCTCGAGCTATGCTGAGAGTTGCACATAATATAATATATTTCCTACGCTTTTGAGGATGGGAAGAGGGCCCTAAATACGGCCTCAGTATTGCCTGCAATTTGCACTGCGTAAATCCCTCGATTTTTTTACCGATTCCTGATTACGCGCTGCCTACCGTACATTTGCTTCGGGATTTGCCCTGCTGGTGCATGCAATAACTTCTCTTAAATACGTGCCAACTAACTGTGCAGTGCTCTCGACAAAGAATCGAAGATGATGCTAGTTAACCGACATCCAAACTAAAATTTTCTGATATAAATTTATTATTTTATTAACAAATATTTTTTTGAAAATAATAAAATACATGAATTAAAATAATATTAAAAATAAAAATTATTATAAAAAATATAATAAATATAATTATTTTTTTTATAAAAAATAATTTTTATTTTTAATATTATTTTAATTCATGTGTTTTGTTGTTTTCAAAAAATATTAAATATTCTTTAACGACAAAATTCTAAATTTATAAGCATACTCTTTTTATTTCTCCCCATCAAAGAAAAGAATTAGAGCAAAAAAAAGATATTAGGGAAAGGAGGATATATATGAAATGGACCAAGACTGCCATCTTTGTATAGGTTAGATCATATTGAAGAAGAATCCTATTATAAGTGTGCCCTGCTTTTCCCTGGTATCATGCCTTGCTTCCCCCTTCTATACCCTTTTTTTTTTTTTAAACAAAACCTCTCCCCAAGAGAAAAATGAGAAATTAATAACTATTAATAAAAAAAGAGTACATGCATAAATTTTGCAAGGCGCTAAATTCCTACCGACTTAAATCCTACAAGGGGCTACCAGCCGCAAAGCAAGGACAACTAGCTTCTATGGGTAAAGAAAATCAGTACAGTACACTTTGTATCAGTTCCTTGTTTTAATATCAGTTCGCATCCTTAAACAAAAAAAAAAAGAAAGAAAATAACGGATCCTCTTGGCCCCGTTTCTGGTTTTCTTTTTCATTATCCTACAAGAAAAATTGCCTTGCATGTTAGACCGTTGAGATCGGGTTTTCCCTTTGGGTACATGCCATACGCATTCTTGAATCTTGATGGCCTCCTCTGGTTAAGGCGGTGGGAAGCACTCGTCGGATGTTTTCCTTTTAATGACCTTCCATAATCCACGCTATTAAAGATAAGAAGAGCGTCATCAATAAATTCTTAACCAATAAACTGTTTCTCTTCTTATCTTCTCATCACGTGCGTTTGCCGCGGGTGCTCAGAACTGTAAGTAACGTGACGTGACGAGTGGCCGTTGATTTGTCCTCGCGATATATCGTAACGCAAAATTTCTCCGGCTTGGGGCTTTTTCGCGTGGGGAGTGGGGCCGGGGGCTCTTGCCGTGTGGCGCCCGTGCTGTCGCTTCCCCAACGTCGCCATCTCCTTATTTCACGGACTCACCCTTTATTGCCGTAATCACCGGGATGACAGGATGGGAAGCCAAGTTTTGTGGCAGAAGCGGAAACGTTTCGCGGTGCTCGCGTTTCTCCGGTGGACGGCAGCGCTTCGCCGTTAACTTTTGCCAAGAAACGGGGCAGAGCGCGGATGCCAGGCCCTGGCAGTTGCCGGGCGTCGCCATCACGAAAACGCCAAGAATGGGCGACGGCCGTCGTCATCCCGATGGGATGGATCGAGACTCCAGTTTCGGAAGCGTGGGGTGGGACTGGCCAGACAATCCGGCCGGCTTTCGGCGCTCCCGACTCACACGTCATCCGGTCCAGCTACGGTTTGCAGCTTTACACTCACAGCGCCGTGCTATAGTACGAATACGATCATACGGCACGCAATCACTCGACAGATGGACAGCTCATGGCTGACACACGTGTCAGACACAACATGGATGATTATATGGCATCTTAGAAAAGGCCATAAAAAAATATAAACAGGAAAGGAAATAAGGGGCAAGGACCAGCTCTTCCAGGTGCTTGACCCTTCGAACAAAATCTCAAATGCCGCTCAACCACGAGAGCTTGCCTATGCAAGCCAAGAAACCATCCATCCACGCTGGATTTGTAACCTTAAGCCCATTGCCATTTTTAAAGGGAGATTATATGCATAGGATGAAGACCATAATATATGACAAGTGCTTCGGAAAACAATCATAAGAGCAACCAATAGAACAATAATTACAAAAAAAAAAAAAATATTGATAGATTGATTCCTTCAGCAAATTTTGTTACACGGAGGGGTGGGACTTGCTTTTATTTTTTCTATATACTAAGAGTCTGTTTGGCTAAGTTTTAAAAAAAAAATATTTATTTTAACAAATAGAATGTTTGATTAAATTTATTTTTAAAAAAAATTACTTTTGAGTGGCAGCAAAAATAATTTTTCTACTGCAAAAAGAAAGTAGAAAATTAAAGCTTTATCTTAAAAACACAGAAGAGCAAAAATATCTTTACTTAAAATCATTATTTACCATAACTATTCCTATTTATTTTCATCTAATCCTTTAATTATTTAATCAATAATTTATTTTGATACATGTATATTATCATATAAAAATTATGTAAAATATTTAATATATATTATCATTCAATTATATTTATATTGATTAAAATTTTAATATATTTTTTTTATTATTTTATTATTTTATTTTAATTAAATAAAAAATTAAATTAAAATTAATTATAATAAATATTTAAAATTATTTATCTATTTAAATAATATTAATTATAAAATATATATATATATATATATATATATATATTATATATATATATATATAATATATATATTTATAATTTAATAATTAAAAATATTTTTTTTTTTGAAAAATTTATCAAATACAAACTACTTCTTAAATACTGATAAAAATATTTATTAAATAATTTTATCAAATACAAACTACTTTTCTTTCATAATATTTTTTTTTAAAATTTTATTAAAAAAATAATTTTAAAATAAACTATTTTTCATAACTTGATCAAACAGAAATTAACAAGAGATGAGTTTTTTTTTTTTCCTTGCATCCGTGATATGCGTTAACTTACATCCTTGAGTAGCCTCTGTAGTCTTCATATTGTTCCATAAACTCATCATCGAATTTCCTGAAACTAGTCATGATTGCAGGCATGGCTTCCTCCGCTGGCAAGATGGTTGTTCTTAGATGGAAAACCCTGCTCCAAAAGGGAAAAGACTGTGACTAATAATTTCTGTTGAAACGAACTGGGAGAAACAAAAATGAGAATTCTGTTAACTAATCATTATCATCATGCATGAAATATGGTTAAGCTCCAAAAATTATTAACAGACAAAAGAACACCTCCAATGGTTTAGTTGAGCAAAACAGTAAGTGCTCAATGTGAAATACAGAAGTTAAAAAGCCTAATGAACGGGGGAACTCAAACTCATTTGCAAGATATTAAGCAGGCAAGTTGGAAATCCTGATGTGTTCAATGGGCTTTTTCCAATTGAATCGAATCACCAAGAGTTATCAATTTAAGTGTTTCAATTACAGAAACCAATTGCAAAATGGATAACACAAAATACAAGAACTTGTAAGACATAAGCCTTAAGTAACGTGGCTTAGATTTGCAGGATAACAATCTTTGTTGCAATCAAGGGATCGGATGACTGGTTTATGTCTCCACGCCCGTATACGTGAGGTATTGTTCATTTTAGCGGGCCTTGACCATTTCGGACTCCTTGTAGGACCTCCGGAGAGTTAGCCCCTGGTAGAACTTAGCGGGCCCTGACTATTTGGAGCCTCATGGTTTTATCTTTCAAAAGCATCTCATGTGGGAGCGAAGTTTCCAATCTATATAAGCCATACTTTCTCTTAATTTACAAACTAAAGATGCCCTCTCCTCTACAACATTAGCCCCCCTCCAATCATAAGAAAGAGGCATTTTCATAGAGATGTCAATATTACGGTCAAGAGCTTGGATGGCTAGTATGGATCGAATGGCTCGACCTCTATGCTCGTACATGTGAGATATTGTCCGCTCTGACCTCTGGCATAAAGATGCCATCTCAAGCCTAAGGATTTTGTCCTTCAAAAGGCACCTTGCAGGGAAAGAGATGGCCTTGATTCCATATAAGCTAAAATTTCTTTTGACTCACAATCGATATAGGACTAAAGATACCATCCTCCCACAACACCATTTACCATACACATATCTACAAATTTACATAAATTTATATATATATATATATATATATATATATATATATATATATATATATATATATATATATATATATATATATATATATATATATATATATATATATATGATATGTGTCCATGTATGCATGTGTGTGTATGTAATGTATATTGTAGACAGACATACACTTCACTCCATAATTTCATTATCTAAAAACTGTAAGATACTACAGAACTGATATGCCGACAAATAAAAGAAATTTTAGAGTAATTACCCTTCTTTCTGGCCAAAACCAGAGCCTGGAACAGTGGAAATGCCAGTTGCTTCCAAGAGCTTGAGGCAATAGAAAACATCAGGAGCTTTGCAATGCCGGTTGCTTCCAAGAGCTTGAGGCAATAGAAAACATCAGGAGCTTTGCCAGCCTTTCTGGCAGCTTCAATTGCCTTAGGTGGCAAGCGTATTTGTGGGAATGAATACATGGCTCCTGAAACCAACTTTCACATGAGCACCCAAGTTCAAGCATAGATGGAAATTTGGAGAAAAATCAAAGACGGATAGAATACTTGTAAGTATTACCTTCTGTAAAATTGCAAACCACATTTCTGCAACTATTAAATCCATCAGTCATTATATGTGCTCTTCTCCTAAGGGACTCAAGAACAGCCTCGCTGCAGAATAATAGAGTATCATGTTATACCACATGGACGACATTGTTCAAGAATGTCCTAATATATACCGACTCTGCTTGTCAATACAACAACCTTACGATACAACAATTTTTCTAACATACACACTTCAATTAACTGAAAAATGATGATCCTTCATCTTTAATTTCCATTATGATAATGACACATCTATTATGGTAAATTACCAAGGTTGGAGGTATTAAATGTATTGTTAGACGAGACAGATAGACAAGGATAACTGATAGCAGTGGTTTGCACCTACATACATATCATAAGGTACCTATCCTGCTGGGGACTGTATCAAGTATTGACACTTATCACATCAATAAGATGACCAAACTATATTATTCATGCATGTTTATTACTACATCAAATAGTGTCATACCCGTGGAATTCCGTACTGGCCCAAACCGGCTGGTACATCCCATACCATACCGTACCGATGGGGAACTGAGATGGTTTAGGCTGATTTTTTGGAAAATAGCATAAACCAATCGGTACGGTACGGGATGGGATAGTATGGGATGGTACAACACCGGTACAGGATGGTACAATATGCAAAATTTTTTTCTCCCTTTTTTTGGCCATTGAGGAGATTTTTTTATTAACGATATGGGATGGTATGGTATGGTACGGTACCATACCGTACCGGCCAGGAACTGGTACTGGTTCTTGAAACCTTGGTCATACCTCTGTTGAACAAACTTCAAGTATGAGATGTCTCCTGGTTTGGGAGGATTAACCATCAGCCTTAGCTGAAAAATAAAATAGCTTCTTTTTTTAAATTTTTTTTTTTAATAACAATAACAATAATAATGGGAGCAGGATAAACCAAATAAGTAAATAAAACTTTAAGTAACAATATATTTAAATATGCAACAAGAAACTTAGTTTAGTACTTTCATAAAACAATTCATATTGTTGCAACGACAGTTAAAATTTTGAAAATGAATCATTTTAATAAACTTAATCACTTACAAAGATCTGCCCAGGGACATTTGGACTGAGCGAAATAGATGCAACCTTGCAGATCTCATCTACTGTCTGCGCCAGATACAAATAAGGAAATGCAAATATCAATATTTTAGGTAATGCAATAAATTACAAGAATATTTCTACCAGATCTGGCTATAAATAAATCAGACAAATTAAATAAATTGACATATGTAGCAATATTATTGATTATTCATGCCTAGATAAAAAAAGTCCATAAAAATGAATCCTCGTGTCTCTGAACCATTTATTCATCACCATAAGAAAGAAATTGTTATTTTTTTATATCTTTATTGTCTTGTATACACTCAGCTTGTTTTCATAATGTTGATACTAACTAACATGGGCGTTTTATGTTATAGATGGTTCATATAAGATGTTGTATGGGTCCAATGTCCAGTAGCAAAAACAGTAGACTCCAGTATAAATGAAATTTATTTTTACTTCCAAATTATTCCAAAGTTACTGTGGAGGAATAAACGTAGACAGCATCAAAAAAATGCTGAATTGACAACTAGATGAAGTACCGAGAAATTATCCTTGTAATTTAATTTAATTTACCTTTTTCAGAAATTCTAAAATGGTAATTAAGTATCCAGCAATTCTCAGATCATGGCATAATATTACAGAGAGGCAGAAGATGCATACATGAAGGCAGAATCCTGCAACACATTGACCCTTAATTTATAGGAAAGGGAAAAAAGGACGTTTGACAGAACCAAAAATACGTGAGACGGAAGATTAGTCATCTCAAAGTATCCTCCCCGCTGTCTGCATTCTCCCCAATATCCTTTTGACACAGTGTGGAAAGACAAGTTGGACCTCTTTGCTTATAGGTGGACCCATATCGAACAGTATCTTTAAGTATTAAAGAGTGATCACTTTCAGGTCAAAGTAGATCTCCAGACAACTAGTAGATGGACTTTTTTTTTTTCCTTTTAATCAGAGCAGCTTCAAAGTTTAAAAAACATGCAGTTAAGTTGCCAACCTTTCTTGCACTCATAAAGGGCCGTTCATCCTGATAAATGTTTTGCTGATAAACTTCATCTGCAAGCAGGACTAGATTTTCTTGGAAACAAAATTTCAACAATTCCCTTATGTTGGCCTCGCCGAGACATTTGACCCATAGGGTTTCCTGGGTTTATGATCACCATAGCTCAAACCTGAAACCTTCATAACTTGAGTTACTGCATTGGATATAGCAAAATGAAAGAGATGCCATATACTTTTCTTAAATTATGGTGCTTGAATATGAAAAGTATAACATAATATTATGTAAAGATAAAGGACAGTGAATTTAGCTGTTCATGGAGTGGAAAAGAAGCAAGGAGTTTTGATCTATGAAAAATGCAAATAATTCTTGTTAACTGTCACTTCACTGAACCGATTATTAATATTTTGGGAGCTCCAATTCTATGTTTATTTGGATGGATACAATAAAATCAAACACATAAAAAGAAGAAATTTAAAATGGTCGGATACTTACAGTTATCCCTTTTGAACGTGCTGCTGCTACAGATTGGCGAATATTATAGAAGTCAAGACCCCAGTTTGCCTCCTCTTCTAAATAATATGGGACAAGAGAACCACCATATAATGATATTGTAGCTGAATAAGGGGGTACTGGGGAACCGGAACCAAAATCTGCCAAAAGATAGGAAGAAAAATCCCAAACATATAGAACACACAGATGGTTACAAGAAGCAGCGTAGAAGTTAAAAATGTTAAAAAGAGGTTCTTTTTATTATAAACATGTTTCTAAACATTCAAGAAGGATCATACCCCATCCTTCTCATCTCTGATAATGGTGTTTAGTATCTGCATGACACCTTTACTGGCACCATCAGTGAGAAATATAAGCTCTGGATCGCTGCAAAAAGTGCAACTAGCATGCCAGTTGTTGCAGAAACTGAAATTCTATATACACCCCCATCATAAATATCTATTTGTACATACTTTATTACCTAGGGTACCCATCACGCCTCTCCATAAAATCAGCAACTTCCTTTCTTATTCCAGGAAGGCCTCGAGAATCACTATATGCACCTGCCAAAGAGAGAGCAACAGCTCTCAATTAGGTTCACATAATAATATTTCTATACAAAAAGAATGGCAACAATAAAGAAGTCTCTGTGCCATGTCGAACTGTTTGCATGATAATAGCTGATGGATAATATTCATCCAAGCCTAAGTGTGTAATTACAAATCACACTTAGCTTTCCGTTTATAAGATCAGAAGATATGGCAGAGGGAGGGGGTGCAAAAATAAGATATACTAGTAAATATCAACTTTTTATGAATGCAATTTGTAAGTACCACATGTAGAGTAGATCCAAGATTGATGTAGAACCAAAAAAATAAAAAAAATAAAAAAGAAAAAGAAAAAAAGCCAAGCCTGAATTTCTAGAATTAATTTAATCAATCAAGTTTCAAGTCTGATTCTCTCCATATTGGTGGAGCCTTTAAACAGAGATACAAAAAGCAATCTAACAGAAGTCTAATTGCTGAATTGTAATCTAACAGAAATCCAATTACTGAGTCTTAATAAAAATAGAAATTTTAATAAAATAAAAATAAGAAAATCCTAAATAAACTCTCTAACTAGAATTAGGATTACGATTTCTCAACGATGCTTCCTTCTAAAATACGTACATAATCCCTGATTCTCATCATTCCCTCCTGGTTAGAAAGAACTTGACTCTGGCGAGGAATTGAAGTAATCTTCTAAGATGTCTGGATCAATACGACGTAACTCTTTTTCGAGAATTCAAGTAACATCTAAGTCTGGATGGTCTTGCCATTTGATCAAAAATCATCGAAATCTTCCATCAGCAAAAGAAACAAATGCGTTGACGAAGATAATGAAAGTGATGGAAGAATTGAAACTGACACTGGAGGAGACGGAGTGTAGTCCCTGCTATCATCTGCATGCATAGTAGGAGGCTCAAATGTATCTTGATAAGATAGCAAGTCCTCAACATTGAAAATTGGACTAAATTTTAAATCAAAGGATAATTTTATATAATAAGTATTAGGTCCAAATTTATGAAGAATACGAAATGGATCGATAGCTCAAACATGCAACTTTTTGAATGAATGTTGGGGATAACGTTCGGGACGAATACGAACTATCACATAGTCACCCTAGTTAAATTTCACATTTCTACGGTAAACATCAGTAATAAGTTTATATTTCTCAATACTCATAGCAATTTTGTCTAATATCGGTGTGAATGTCATGAATGTGTTTAGTAAAAGAAGTGGCAGACTCAGAAATATGATTATTCATAGGTACGAGAACAAAATCAATGGGTTAATGAAAATTAAAATCATAGACAATTTCAAAAAAACTCTTGCCTGTCGACTTGATTTACTAAATTATTATAAGTAAATTCCACTGTAGACAATGACAAATTCTACGTTCCAAGTTTATCACCAACTAGATATCGAAGTAAATTACTAAGGCTTCAATTCACAATCTCTGTTTGGGGATGAAAAGCTGAAGAAAATTTTAAAGTGATCTCAAACAATTTCTAAAGAGTCTTTAAAAAATAACTCACAAATTTGACATTACGATCAAACACTATAGAAGAGGATAATTCGTGAAGTTTGATAACTTTTCTAAAGAATAACTTAGTAACAGAAGAGGCATCAGAAGTCTTTTAATAAGAAATAAAATATGCCATTTTGGAAAATCTGTTAATAATAACTAGAATAGAATTGTGTCCTAGCAGTTCTAGGTCATTCAAAAATAAAATTCATATTAAGATCTTTTCACGAGGAATGAGAAATTGGTAAAAAAATATATAAATCAATATTTTGGTTTCTAGCCTTAGCTAATTGACATGTACGACATTGAGAGAGGATTCTAGCTACATCTTTTTTAAGAGATGACCAATAGAACCCATCTTCAACCATAGCTATAGTCTTACTATGTCCAAAATGACCCGTTAAACCTTCTACATGAAGTTCTCAAATAAGAAAATTCCGTAGAGATGTTCGAAGTATACAAAAATGACAACCTTTAAATAGATAACTGTCCTTGATTACAAAATCAATATATTTTTGACGATTTTCTTGATTAACCTCTTGATAGATGTTAGCAAAATCAGGACAATACTGATAGTCGTTTTTTACTCACTCAAAATCCACTACTTCAGTATATTTATGGATTGGAGAACAGTAATTACTCTACTTAGCACATCAGCAGTTCTATTCTCAATACCAACTTGGTGTTTAAGGACAAAGATATAATCCTGGAGAAACTCTATCTACTTGATATGTCTAGCACTAAGTTTCTTCTGGAACTGAATATACCTAAGGAATAAATAATCAAAATATAAGACAACCTCTTTGGATAAAAGATAATATTGCCAATATCTAAAAGCCTGAACTACAGCATAGAGCTCTTTATTATATGTAGAATGTCTTTGCTTAGCGTCATTAAGCTTGTCACTAAAATAGACTATAGAATGACCCTTCTGACTAAGAACTCCTTCAATTCCAACGCCTGATGCATCACAGGCTACTCCAAAATTTTTTGAAAAATCAGCAAAATAGGTGCTTGGATCATCCTAAGCTTTATTTCATTAAAAGCTCTAGCAGCAGTAGTTGACCAATGAAACTTTCCTTTATGATGGAGACCATGATGGTACTAAATTTTCTAATAAAGAATCTATAAAAAATGTTAGACCATGAAAACTACGAATCTTAGAAAGAGATTTTTGTTTAGGCCATTTTCTAATAGCTTTTAGCTTTTTAGGATCAGCCATGATACCCTGAGAAGATACAACATACCCCAAAAATAATATTTGATCCAGAAGGAATGAATAATTTTTAAGATTAATATACAATTTGGTGGATCTAAGAGTAAGAAAGACCTCCCTATGATGACTTAGGTGCTTTTCCTTAGATCTACTATAGATTAAAATATCATCAAAATATATGACTAAGAATTTACCAATGAAGGATTTTAACAATTTCGTTATAAATTGCATGAATGTACTAGGAGCATTGGACGACAACCCAAATGGCATAACTAACCATTCATAAAAATCATCTTGGATTTTAAAGATAGTTTTTCGCTCATCCCCAGGTCAGATTCTAATTTGGTGATACCCACTATGCAAATCAAATTTAGAATAGATTATAGGGCAAACTAATTGGTCAAACATGTCCTTAAGCTTGGAAATGAAAAACCTATACCAGACAGTAATCCTATTGATGGTTGTACTATCTACACACATCCTTCATGTACCATCTTTTTTTTGATATCAAAAGGACTGGTATAGCACAAGGACTGAGGCTAGATCAAATGTAATCTTTCTATAACAAGCCATCTATTTATCTTCTCATTTCCTTACGCTCCTTAGAATTCAACCTATAGTGTGGAAGATTAGGTATCTAGGATCTTGGAACTAAATCAACGGCATGTTGAATATCTCGCAAGGAAGAAAGACCATCTAGTATATCTTCTGGAGTCATATTCTTCAATTCTTCTTATAACAATTCCATCTTAGGAGGTGGGTTATCTTGAAAATTTGAGGTCAGTCGAATTTCACCTTTAGGAATGACTACCAATATAATTTCAGATTCTGAACTCTCTTTCTCAAATTCCTTATGAGTTATGTAATGGTTTTTCTGATGATGAAGTTGAGAAGAATTCTTGCCTTTTCTTAATGTTCGTGACACGCTAGGTTTGATAGGATTTAACCTAATTTTCTTATCATTATGTATAAAAATATAGATAATTTCTCTACCAAAATTATCAACATCTATGTCATAAATTCAAGGTCGACCTAACAAGACATTAGCTACCTCCATAGGTAACATGCCATACATAATTTTGGCATAGTAAGCTCCCATCTTAATCGGCACTGGACAGCATCCATTAATAGGGAGAGATGTTTTATCTACCCAAGCAACTCTATAAAGATGAGGATGGGATTGAGGTTTTAGCTTTAGTCAATTAACGACAGATTTAGATACAACATTCATAAAGCTTCCACCATCAATGACAAGTATATAGATCTTATCCCTACATTGGACGTATGTATGAAAAATACTAGCACATTTTCATGCCTTAGAGTCTACAGGAGTGATAACTATACATCGTATAACGTTAACATGACCTCCTGATCTCTCATATTCTTCCTCATACTCTTTCTCTGAATTAGCTGGTTCTAGAGGGTTAAAGTCTTCTAATGCATTTTCAAGTGTTTCCTCACATTTAAGTTCTATGGTCAGAGTACATCGTGGACATCGAGCAGCTATGTGATCCTTTCCATGATAATAGTGACACTCTATATTTGAAGAACTGGCTGATTAAGATATCCTCGACATGAATTCTCGGATCCTAGTATCCGTGGGATTCGGTCCCAAATGGGAAGGTGCTATTTGTGGCATACTCTTTGCATAACTAATTGGGATAGACCTAGACTACCAGATTCATTAGAAAAAAGAGCTTCTCTCTTTTGAGATGAAGTTCAAAGAAATTTTTCAATTTCTAAAGCTTTATGATAGCCCTCTCCTATAAAATCTGGTGAATACAAGAAGACTTCTCTCTTTAAATCGTTTCGTAAACCGTTAATAAATTTAGAAATCATTTCTCATGACTCTTCAGAAATATCACACCTCAATTGCAGATCCTTAAAACGAATCATGTAGTCAGTGACACTGGTATTTTTCTATTTAAAAATATATCATTGGTCTAATAACTGACTTTTATAGTAACTAGGAACATATTTCTCGTGTAGGTTAAACTTTATTTTCTTTCAATTTTTAAAGTACTATAGGTGCATGTCCTACTTGCTCTAAGTCTCTTTCAACTATTTGCCAATACCGCTTAGCAGAACCTATCAGCTTTATTTTTGCAAAACGGATACAAGAGGCATCCGACATGTGATACCACTCAAAATAGGCCTCTAAGTCCAGTAATCAATCATAGAATGCCTTTGGATTTAATCTACCATCGTAAGAGGCAACATCAATCTTAACCTCTTTAAGTGGTTCTTCAAAATTCTCATATCTGTTTATGTATGCTCTAAATTGTTGTCCTTGAGGTCTAAAGTGTCTAGGAATTTTGTACATACCTAATAGGCTAGCTGGGATATCTAGATGTGGAATTCGGTGGCTCTACTTCTCCTTCATAGCCCTCTCGATCATACTCATCTTCCTTATGATAATGTGGACCCTCAAAATTGTTCGTGGAATGATGGCTAATCGGAGCGACTGTTGTATAGATTAAGGATGTCTGAAAAGACTGACTAGTATACATGATATGACTCTGACCTCTAGTAGGTTTAATAGTTTATGAAGAAAACCGATAGATAGGTTGACTACTAGAAAGGTCATCTTCCAGTGGTTGTTTACCTATTCTTGACTCTTTTAGTGATAGTTGGCGTTATACCTACTGATCTATGAGATTGGCCATGTCTACGCAGTTACTTGATTAGCACGAAGCTCACTAATCTCAGTGTAAAATTGGTCTAATGATTGGCATATTTGGTTTAAGGTTTCTTGGAAGGCTATTTGGATATTTTTGATAGATTCAAGTTCTTTTTTTCATAACAGTATATGCATCTTTCAGATTACCAATAGTTATGATAGCAAGGAAGGATTTTAATATTAGACTAAATACTATATGTACTAAAAATTCTAACTATGATGCTCACAATAAGATTGTAGGATCAAATGTAGTGTCAATGTTTCTGGTGCGTACAACAGCAAAAATATATGGATATGTCTAGTGCGTGTAATAGCAAAAATATATAGAGAAAATATGATGAAAGGTAAAAATAAAAGCCTAAGCGATTATATAAATTACCTAATGAGTTTAAAAATCCAAATTTTAATGAAGAAATTATACCTTTCACCAGACAAAATTAAATACCTCCTAGTGGCGCTTGCAGGTTGACGACAAAGGAGACCCACGAGTTTTTCTTTTTTTTTAAGTGGATCGGGTCTATGGACTTGGTCTATGGATCGATTTTTTTTTTTTGACTTGGTCTACAACCTGGTCTATGGATTGAGAGGTCTATAGACTGCATCGCACACGCGGACCGCACGCTTGTGAACTCTGCGAGGGGCCGGGCGAGAGGTGAGAAAGATCTGGCGAAAGATCTGGTCACCCACTCCGAAGAGGATTTGCTGGAGAACTATGCGTCGCGGCTTCCAATGGGGAACTCAAGCCGATGGCGACGGGCTGGGGTGCTGCTCCACCTGACCTTGCTAAGGGGAAGCGCTTCGTGCCTCCGTGCCTCTAGCGAGAGCTTCGGTTGGAGCGTTGTTGTCGTTCGACGGCAGCGGGGCGATGGGAGGTGGCATCAAAGATGGGGGCGTTTCGAGCCTCTCACCCAATTGAGACTTTTAAGAGAGATCGAAAGGGAGAGCAGACATCGGCAATGATGGGAAGGAGGCAGTGATGACGGTCAGCGATAAGGCGATGGGAAAAGGCAGACAGAAAGGAGGGTAGACACCGATGACAACGGAGAGGAAGGAGACGACGATGGGAGGCGTGGGCGCAGGTGTCTCAGTAGATGGTCAGCGGCGGTGGATGATTTAAGGGGTTGAGATTCTTGTTTTGCTGTCAGTCGATGAGAAGGGGCTAGGTGGGAGGTGATAGGAAAGAAAAGGAGTAGCAGCATAGTAGAGATAAAGAGAGAGAGGGGGAAAACAAGAGACGGTGGTGGTCTATGATACGATAGAGAGAAAGAAGAACATTGGAACCTGGAAGATGGCGGGGAACCTTGCTTTGATACCAAATTAATGTAGAACCAAAAAAACAAAGAGAAAAAAATTGAAAAGAAAAAAGCCAAGCCAGAATTTCTGGAATTAATTCAATCAATTAAGGAGTAAGTCTGATTCTCTCCATACAGGTAGAGCCTTTAAATAGAGATACAAAAAGCAATCTAACAGAAGTCTAATTACTGAATTGTAACCTAACAGAAATCCAATTATTGAGTCCTAATAAAAATAAAAGTTTCAATAAAATAAAAATAAGAAAATTCTAAATAAATCCTTTAAATGGAATTAGAGTTAGAAGATGCTTCCTTCTGAAATACATGCATAATCCTTGATTCCCATCAAAGATGGTAGCAGATAAATATCTGAATGTCGTGGGTGCTGAACCTACCGTACATGGTTCTCCCCCTCTTTTTTCTTCCCTAGTTCTCATGACTACATCAAAGTGCTGAAGCATAAGAAATGAACTACTTCAGCATTTACACTCTTCTCAGACTCTTGATAGTACAGCACCACCGCTTGCTGGGTAACTTGTTCATCAAAAATTGCAGAATATTATGTAACACCAAATTCAGAACACTGACAAGGGCACTGCCATTCCCAGATATCCAATGATACAGCATGGTTGTTCCCTTTATTGTTTTCCAATACCCTTAAACTTTATTTGGTCATTATGAGCAGAGGCAGAGACTCCAAAAGCATTCAATATCAATTCATCAAGTTCAACAAGTCCAAAAATTTGTAATTGGAGGGCAAGGTTGGAAAATGCAGAAGTCTTGTACAAAGAAGAACAAAATGAATAAAAACGGTGCATATGGCAAAATCAATACAATGTGCAGAAAATAGTTATTTTCCTCTCAATAAGCCCTCATAAATTAATACTACCAAACAAAGCCTTTTGAAGGCTAGCTCAAGAACAGTACAAGAACTCCCTGAAAAATTTATAAGGAATAATATATCAGGGCTCAGGAAACCTCTTTAGTCCTCATCCAGTCATATTTAGGATTTATCCAAATAAGGCTCTAGATATATGGGTTTCGAAGTATGCCTTTCTGTCTTTCCAGCAACCCTAAAGCATCCACAGTCACCTAGATATCATTGATAAGCCTAAAACCCAATGCTATCACTGTCATTTTTGCTAGGCATTCATAAACAAGATTTAGAAGGAAAGGTCTCCAGGTCCAAAGATGCTCATTCATGCTTTTAGAATTTAGAACAACAAAAGTTTTTCCTGTGCATAATTTCCAGGCAATCAGATAGTAGCAACAATGTTATCCCTGCATTTACTGTTGGTTTGATGGCATGAGTTAGACATTTCAACAACAGAAGGTCTAGAATAAACTTATTAGTTTTTAAAAGAAAGAATCAAACTAGTTAGCAATTTTTTCCAACTATCAGATTGAGGCAACAAGATCTTTGCTGAAGTTACAGATTGTTATGTCTCTCACGCAAGGTTTTTTCTCAGCAAAAGTTAACCACAAAGGCAGCTTATCATGTCAAAAACGACTGATAAGGCAGTTTGGAGTATTAGAAGGAAAGCACTGTTCATTTTTGTATTTCAAATTAAGATCTACTCAATTCATCCAATATGGTGGATGCGATGGACGTTCCCAAACAGGAGATCAAGTCATAAGATGTACAAAGACAACATGGATGAAGGAGAATGATATGCAAAATACGTGAAATTAAATACCTAAACCACCCGAAGTCACTGAAAGATAATGTCTAGCCCTTGCAATGGCATCTGCTGGGAAGAGAAGTTCAACATTAGGATCATCTAGTAAAAATGGAGCTTGACATAATGCTACCACCCGTGAAAAAAGGTATCATGTCAGGACAAATTTACAAAGCAAAAAAGTAATAACTAAGGTTGCAACGTCTGTCAACTTTGAGCTGGAAAATTATTATACAACAGTTTCCTCACAATGACTTTTAGAAACTTAAAGTGCAAGGAAGACCTGGATTTTTAAGCAGAGACAAAAGAATGGCAGCCGTGCAAAATTTAATAGGAAAAGGAGAAGAAATAAAAGTTAAAATAGCTGACGAGGAAATGTTAATGGCTTCTGTCCTAGAGCATGAGGGTTGCCAACATTTGTAAATATGATCTGCAAATAATAATAGGAACAGTGAGACAGGAAAAATAGAACCAGCACAGGTCACTATAACTTGCGAGGCACACTTTTCAGGGAAAAGAAAGCTTCTACACAAATGAAGGCATGTGCTCGAGTTTCAGATTTCAAGTGGTTGGTATGTATCACAAACTCCATTAGAAGTAGCGACCACTAATAGAAAATTATATGCATCAACATGATTGTGTACCAGAGTGAAATGTTTGAGCACGAAATGCCTAACTTAGTAATTATAGAATCAGCAGAACAACAGATAATGTTGCATATATTTCGTATCAGCCCTATGAATCATATTTTGAGTTTGTTATGCATCCATATTTCCATATTCAATATCAAACTCCAGAGCTTTGTCAGAAATTTAACCAAGGGTAACATACATGTCATTTGAACAAATCTGACCAAATTTTAGTACTCGCACCATCTACTCTAGTTTTTTATTACACATTGAAGACAACCTCAATATGTTCTCATTGCCTAATTCTCTACTGGCGCAACTTCTTTACCCTGACTTTCATTTCTTACCTCATGCAATTGAAGTTCAGCTATAAATCAAGCTCAGCATTCACATTGATGTCAAACTCATCTGATCATGTATGCATGATTTTACATTGAGGATACTATTGTATATACTTAGCCTTACTCATACAACCTAACCTATCATATTATTGTAAATGAATTGCTTTTAAAAAAATTGACATGAATCTGGACTAAATGATAAGTTCACCAACTAGTAACAAATTTTTGGAGAACTTTGCATGTCCCCTGCTATTCAGAAAAGCAGAGCAAATTGACCATAGAACATAGTTCTTTAAAAACCAATGGCTTGATCAAATCTCCCAACAATCTAAACATGTTGCTCCATTTAATCCACCCAGCAACAACCTTAAAGTTCACTCACATTTCTACACCGAACTCTCAGGTGTTTGCGGGCCATCGACCTTTATCAAAGCCCCACATTTTCTTTAAGATTTCCAATAATGTATGTCCCATATCAGATACTTTCAATTGCATATGTTTCATACCCTTTTCCTCACCAATTTCGTCTACAATTCCAATTTGGTGTTCACAAATCCCAATTGTCCATGTTTTGTCAACTAGCTACACATCACTATGATGTTACACACCTGATTGCCCCCTTTTCTGAATATTAGCAGATAACCGACCCCAAAACAATGCAAGAGCTAAAAAGAGTGGTGTTGGAATTTAATTTATGAAGTTATCTACATGGATAACGCAACCCTGAAAGACACGTATCAACACCTGAACAGGTACTGATCAAAGAATGGAACCAGATAATTTACTATAATAAATTTTTGAACAGTGTATTTTTCTCAAAAAAAAAAAAAAAAAAAGGGTATATTGCATGCTTAGAAAGAGTACCCCACGGAATTCTATAACAAGGATAACATTGACTTAGGATCGGAATAGACACATACAAATGCCTTTTATCGGCTACATATTTCATCTTTTGACTGATCACCGATAAACGTTTTACGAATCTATATATGTAATTTCTTCGTCACTTTATTACTATTACCATCAGTACCAATAAATTTATTATTGTTATTTTGAGGTTACTACCAAATAGAAGTACGAGTACTATAGAATCAGAAAAGGCCACCGGTAAGGAGGAGCAAACCTTCGTCCCTTCCTTCTGCAGCTCGGAAGCCCGTAGATTAAGCTCTCCTCTGACGGCATATGCGACCTTCTTCACATTCTCGTTGAGCGACTCGTAGTCCAGCGGTTTCGGCGTCATGGTTACTTAGTTGATGGTCTCGGGGGAGAGGAGGGAAGGTCTATGCTTCTGCCATAAGATAGCAACTACCCATCAGATTAAACTCTGAATACAATAGAGTAGATTGAAATGAATCGTTTGAATAGCATACGGATGGTTAATATGAAGAAGAATCAATTTTGCCTAATGGGCAATTTCAAAGACCAAGGATGGGGAGAATAGAAAGGCACCCCTAATCTTACCTCAGGAGCTTGGTGAGGGAGAGGGAAAAGTGGGAGTGAGAGGTTGACCGGACGGGGCAGGGCTCCGTGAAGTAGTCAAAAAAAAGAAGAAGAATGATTAAGTCTCGAGGGATATATGTCTGTATTCGATCGTCACTCAAGAAGGGATAATGCCTGACACGGCATCCATTCCTTTTTTTTTTTTTTATCCCCAGTTCCTCATATTAAAATAGAATATGTGCATCCGTCGGTCATCAGAGTCCAAAAGTGGACGAGAGAAGGATAACTGAAGGGGCGGCGATCCACGACCGAAGAAGAAGAAGAAGAAGGGAGAGGGAAATGGGTTAGAAAGGTTATCAGGATCGAGAGATCGACGGGAAATAAGCGGCAGATAAAGGAGAGGAAGGGGCTCCTCCCAGAAGTGTGGCAGAGCGGGGACCAGCCGGAACACCCTTGGTCGACACTGTTTGCGAACTGTTTGTGCGTGTGCGTGAGAGTGGGTGAGAGAGGGAGAAAGGGAGAGAAGTGGCTCTAGAATTTGGTGCGTAGTTCCTTGTCGTGTAGCATTTTGCGACGGATTCGCGGCCGAAACAGCATACAGGGTTCTCCACGGATTAGGTATAATTATTTGAGATTACATTTCAAGCTAATCAAACTTGCCTTGTTGCAAAAGACTAGGCAATTATTTCACAAAAAGGAGAAGGAAAAATTAATTCCAAGCCATATGTGATTACTTAGTCCTTTTTTTTTTTTTTTAAAGGGTGAAAGAATGATACCTACTAAGACCTCAAAAACAATGACATTGGCAAAATTGTTAGGTGATTTATTTAGAAGAAAGATAGCTTTAATCAGCACCTTTGATATAGGGTCAGGATATATATATTATTGTCTCTGAGGATAGAGTATTCTTTGGGCATCGGATATCCTACATGGGCCAATTAACAATAATAGCCCTTGATATTTCTAAAAGATCATATAAAAGTTTGGTTGGTTCACTAGAGATCCTTGAGCAATCGCGTCTAGAAAGATCAACCGCATCTAGAAAGATATATTGCTCTTTCAAGTAGGAGGGTCATCGGAATCCTTATATCATCATGTATTGCAGGCTTAAGAGAGTGCGGGACTTATCTCCTATGTATCACAAATCGTAGAGTTCTATTTCTTAGAAAATTTTGCTTGGAAAATAAGGTTATTGGAAAATAGTATGGCTGGCTCTACCCATGATGTTTTGGATACATGGTGTTGGGGGCTGCCATACTGCTGTCCGACTCACCAACTTACAGCCGACCAACCATCGAACACCGATAGACGTTCGCTGGCTGATGATTGATGATGAATGATCGATAAATTACTCGACAAACCATCAATCAATTGATTCGATGATTGACATTCAACTGACTCGGCTGACTGTTGATTGATTGGCTGAAGGATCAATACTCGTCGATCCATCAATTATCCGATCGATACATTGATGGGAGCACCGACACAACCATTGGATGGATGATCGGTCTGACAAACGATGATTGGATTGCTTTTTTCGACCGACTAACCATTGGTCGAGAATCACTAAGGTGATAGTTGACTTCAGGTCCTCCACATGGTAGAACAGTCGATCGACTATAAGCCTTTCGATCGATCGATGATCGGTCGGTGCCAAGTCAGCTGACTAACCGATAGATGCTCTCCAAATAACTCATCTGGCTCACGATCGGCCCTACAAAATCACCTTCGAGAAGAGTAGGCAATGATGATTAGTGGATGCTCTTAACTACCTACCCACGATCGCACTACACCAAAAAAAGAGAGACCCATGTGCTAAGCGGTTATCACCTTAACATCTATAAAAGGGAGGTAAATTGGTTAGTCTGAGAAGATACATCAAGATACTCTGAAGGCAAACTCTGCTATTTTACTCTTAGTTTTCTGTTTGACCAGTCCGTCCTACTAATTTAAGCATCGAAGGGTCCCCATCGAAGCCAACTTCGATTTGTGTGAACTTGCTCTTATAGATTTTCTAGCATTCAACTACATGTGTGGGTGGATTGGTTGCAACAGATTGGTGCACCAGGAAGAAGGATAGTGCAGCGAATTGATAATCAATCCCATAAATGGCAAAAATGCATACTCGCAATTCAATTAGCTCCACCGGCCAGTCATCTCGGTGAGAAACACTTCCCTCTCCACCACCAACAATGACGGAACCTAGCTCCTCGCATCCGATGGTTACGTCAGATGCGCAAGTCCAGTAATTGGCTATGTTGATGCAGCAAATCCGAATATTGATGGAGGCTGTGCACAACATCCAGTAGCAACCATATGTGGTGTTGGAGGATCCAATGATGCAGGTTGTACCATCCAGACATAGCCACCACATGCCGAGGCATTTGATCTTTCCTTCACTAGAGCGACCATCTCGATGCTCGCATCGGATGGAAGCCCCATCTCCTCATCACTTGTGAGGAATCACTCGTCAATCATGATAGTCAGTTTTTCTATTTTCTTATTGAAGTCAACATAAAGAAAAATGGCCACGAGACTCGACAACTTCTCCCTCCTCTAGTTCTTCGGGAGGATCAATGTCGGGGACGTCTCGCCAGCAACGGTTCAATAACTATGAGTGAAAGCTCAAAAAAATCGACCATCGACTAACCTAGAACCAGAAGGATGCAACAAGAGGGTCCTCCGATGGTCTCTGCATCCATGCAGCTCCTACTTTTTTCTCGTGCATCTTGGATGAGCCGATCCCATCACAATTCAAGATAGCCCATCACAATTCAAGATGCCTCAGATGGAGCCATATGATGGCTCTACCAATCCAATCGATCATCTTGAGAGCTATAAGACTCTCATGATGATTCAGGAGGGAAGTGATGCCCTCATGTGCATCGACTTTCTGAACATCTTTTGGAAAGTTGCTCGAGTCTAGTGCTTCAGGCTTTAGTCAGGAAGCATCGACTCTATCGAATAGCTTGAAGATTCCTTCGTAGCTCACTTCAGCACTAGCAGAAGAATGCCACGAACTTCAGACAGTCTCTTCTTGATCAAGCAAGATGAAGGAGAGACTCTTCGGGCCTTCATGGCATGTTTCAATGCCATCATGCTTGAGATCCAAAACCTCTGTTGGGGATAAACCCTGCTCTCATCCAAGTTCAGTCTGATGCTTAGCCTAATGCAATTGATAATCAGGAAAGAGCTTCGATCAAAAATTCTTTCTCCAACGGTCGAACCCTAGCCAAATTCCTCCAGCGGTCGAACCTCAGCCGAACTCCTTCAGGGGTCAAACTTCTTTCGGACTTCAGTTGAACTACTCTTAGGCTTCTCCATCAGTCGGACCCTTCCAGCGGTCGAACTTCTTTTGGATTCCTCCAGCAATTTGATTTCTTCAAGAGCCAAACTTCTTCCGAATCTCTTCTTTAGTCGGATTCCTTCAGGAGCTGAACTCCTTACGGATTTCTCCTTCAGTCGAATTTTGAATGTCTACTTTCTTCGAACGATTACGACTATCATTTATCACTCTACTACAGGCAACTCCACTATTGAATGGTTATGACTGTCATTATCAATCTATTACGAGCGACATCACTCTCCATAATAAATTTCATATGGCCCAAAGTGGTCCACTATCGGACGGTTACAACAAACTTTGTCTATAAAAAGAGACCCTCCAGATACATTTTCTCAAAGCTCTTTTCTTCTTCTCCGAAACTCTGTCGAATTCATATTTGAGTACTCCATTTTTGTTGGCCAGAAGAGCTGACTTGATCATCGGAGGATCCTGTCGGAGCCACCACCACCAACTCCGAGCAGAACTTTATTTTGCAGATCACCGGTGGTGACCTCTTCCTCCTCAACTCCAACTTGATCTGGCATCGATCAAATTCTGCACCAATAGAATTGACGCTAGAGGAAGGGCCCTCTGTTCTTGAGGTTCTCTTGATCTTAAAGGAGTGCTCAGCAGTCTTTTTCTTCTCTAGAATTCTTTTTTAAAAAAAAGACCTCCCAGAAAAGCTTCAACTCGACGATTAATGATCTCTGCAGTCAAATTTCGTCTAGATCAATCCATTCCCACTTCAACTTCGATAACTTAATCTCCATCTACAGCCATAGTGGATGCAGAGCAGTTCAACCTGCTGGTCCAGTAAGTTCGCGGTCTCATGGAGGTGGTACAGGCCATACATCGATAGACTCTAACGCTAATTCAACTAGAGTAGGCTCTTTTAGAGCTCCATGATCCGGTTGGAGGATGGTCGACTTGGACTGACCGATCGATGACCTTCGAAAAGAAGAAACAGAGGGTGGAGAAACATTGCTCGAACCATAATTCAACCCCGGAGGAAGCTTTCCTCCTATCCCACCAAAAAACTCTGAAGATCAATAATCATGAAATTTTTCTGAATCAAAAGCTTCAGGATATGTCCGTGCAGAAGAAGCCTTCAAGTTAAAGAATGAAGAAGTCGCAGGAGAATGGTGGGTGGGTGAGTTTAATAGACCCACCACTGAAGGAGGGCCGAATAAAGTTTGACCGCACTCAAGGACTCTCTCCAAGCGCAAGCAAGCCGGAACTCCTCCTTGAGCTCGTCATCAAAGAAGTTTCGACAGAAGGACGTGAAGAAGTTCTCCTTCTCAAAGGTTTCACAACTACGTCCCTCTTAATGCTCCTAAAACTTAAGTTTTGATGAAAATTAAGAATCAGCTATCAAGACCAGAAGAATTACGATTTCTTCCAAACAAGCGCAATCGAAGCAAGTACTGTCTCTACCATCGTGACCACGATCATGATACTGAAGAATGCATTCAACTTCAAGACGAAATCGAGGAGCTCATCAGGAGAGGTCGGTTGGATCGATTCCTTAGATGCCAGCCTAAAGCAAGAGGAGAGCAACTAAGGGCTCTTTCGCAATTGAGGGAGACCCAGGGAGAGGGATCTTAAAGAAGCCAATCCCTGCATGGAAGTATCAATACCATGATCGGAGGACATCGACAAGAAAAGATATTAAAGAGCTACATAGTGTCAACATTAAAATTTTGAAAACTTGCAATATCATTAATCACTTTTCAATAAAGAATTTTTATTTTAACATTCCTATCTTTTATGAATTATAATAAGAAAAGATTAAGCTAGACTTTTTTTTTAGATCAGATAGAAGACTTCTGATCAAGAGATAAGATTTTTTTCAACCTCGACTGGAGATAAGATCTCTTCCGAGCTTCAACTTCAAAATTAATAGAAGATAAGATCTTCTTCAATTTCGACTGAAGATAAGATCTCTTCCGAGCTTAAATTTCAATCTCGATTAGAGATAAGATCTTCTCTGAGCTTCAACGTCAATAGGAGATAAGATCTCTTTCAATCTCGATTGGAGATAAGATCTCCTTCGAACTCTAACTTTAATCTCGACTGGAGATAAGATTTTTTTGAGCTTCAACATCAATGTCAATAGAAGATAAGATCTTCTTTAATCTCGGTTGGAGATAAGATCTCTTCCAAGCTCCAATTTCAACCTCGACTGGAGAAAAGATCTTCTCTAAGCTTCAACTTCAACCTCGGTTGGAGATAAGATCTTCTCCCAGCTTCAACTTCAAAATCAACAGGAGATAAGATCTCCTTCAATCTCGGCTAGAGATAAAATCTCTTCCTAGCTCCAACTTCAATCTCGATTGGAGATAAAATTTTTTTCGAGCTTCAACGTCAACAGAAGATAAGATCTCCTTCAACCTCGACTGAAAATAAGATCTCCTCCGAGCTTCAACTTTAATTTTGGCTGAAGATAAGATCTCCTTCGAGCTTCAACGTCAACATCAATAGAAGATAAGATCTCCTTCAACCTCGACTGAAGATAAGATCTCCTCTGAGCTCTAACTTCAACTTCGGTTGAGGATAAGATCTTCTCCGAGCTTCAACTTCAACGTCAATAGGAGATAAACTCCAACTTCAACCTCGGCTGGAGATAAGATCTCTCCCGAGCTCCAACTTCAACCTCGACTGCAGATAAGATCTCTCTCCGAGCTTCAATCTTTCAATAGGAAGATAAGATCTCCTTCAATCTTGGCTGGAGATAAGATCTTTTTCGAGCTTCAATATCAACTTCAATGGGAGATAAGATCTTCTTCAACTTCAACCTCGACTGGAGATAAGATTTTCTCTGAGCTTCAACGTTAATGTCAACAGGAGATAAGATCTTCTTCAACCTCAACTGGAGATAAGATCTCTTCCGAGCTTCCAGGAGCTTCGATCTCAATAGAAGATAAGATCTCCTTCAATCTCGGTAGACGATAAGATCTCTTCCGAGCTTCAATCTCAATGGATGTAGAGCCCAAAAAAGGACTTCGACAGTTATCTTTTTTGTACTCCCTTCCTTCGAGTTTCAAACTTGAAAGTGGAGAAACTATTATTGGGGATAAACTCTGCTTCCGTCGAAGTCCAATCTGATGCTTAGTCTAATACAATTGATAATCATGAAAGAGCTTCGATCAGAAATTTTTCCTCTAGCGATCGAACTCCAACCAAATCCCTCTAGCGGTCGAACCCCAGTCGAACTCCTCTAACGATCAAACTTCTTTCAGACTTCAGCCAAACTACACCCAGGTTTCTCCATCAGTCGGACCCCTCCAGTGGTCGAACTTCTTTCGGACTTCTCCAACAGTCGAATTTCTTCTCGAGCCGAACTCCTTCTGAATTTCTCTAGCAGTCTGATTTCTCTAGGAGTCGAACTCCTTCTGAACTTCTCCTTCAGTCAAATTTCTCCAAGAGTCGAACTCCTTATGGACTTTTCCTTCAATCGAATTTCGAACGCTTGCTTTCTCTGGATAGTCATGACTATCATTTATCAGTCTACTATAGAGAACCCCACTACCAAATGATTACGACTGTCATTATCAGTCTATTATGAGCGACACCACTCTCCATAATAAATTTCATGTGGTCTAGAGTGATCCACTACTGGACAGTTACAATAAGCTCCATTTATAAAAAAAAATCCTCTAGATACGTTTTTTTGAAGCTCTCTTTTTCAAAATTCTTCCGAATTCATATCCGAGCACTCCATTTCTATTGGCTAGAAGAGCTGACTTGATCGTCGGAGGATCCTATCAGAACCACCACCATCAACTTCGGGCGGAACTTTATTTTATAGGTCACCAATGGTGATCTCTTCCTTCTCAACTCCAGCTCGATCCGGCGTTGACCAGATTCTACACCAATAACCTCAATGAAGATGTGGCCATTTCGATCATGAAGCAGAATCTGTGGGGCTCTCGATTCACCTACTCGCTAGATAAGAACCATCCTTAGACTTATGCTAAACTCTTGGAGTGCATGGATAAATACATTCATGCAAAAAAAGATGCTTCTGACCGACGTCAACTAAACAAAAAAGATCAAAAGAAGAAACAACAAAAGAATGATGCTTCGGTCGGACCAAAC
The DNA here is from genome assembly GCA_006176705.1 of Cocos nucifera. NCBI lineage: Eukaryota > Viridiplantae > Streptophyta > Magnoliopsida > Arecales > Arecaceae > Cocos > Cocos nucifera. The sequence continues at coordinate 170,431 of QRFJ01002923.1, read as the reverse complement.
CTGTCTATTTCAAACAAGAAAGCGACGTCCTTCCAACTGAACCCCATGCCAACTAATATGAAGAGTCGGTATGATACTTAGACTCCCCTCTCCACTTCACGAGCATAGATTTTGATGAAGATCGAAGGAGAGGAATACCTTTGCCGACTCCTATCGATGAAGAATCGAAGCAAGAACAAAAAAAAGTACTATTAATTTCATCACGACTACAACCATTGCACCAAACAGTATTTCCAATTGAAGGATTAGATTGAGGCTCTCATTCGACGGGGATATCTTGCCAAGTTTTGGCTCGATCGCTCGATCTAGTCACGTGCCGATCAACGACCACCATTGGAAGAGATTCATCAAAATCGATTGGTGGTCGGGGTAATCAACATGATCTCTAGGCGACCAAGAGTCGAGGGGGCAACATCTGAAGAAGAATTGGCTAAGAAGTGATGGTTCGACGAACTTATTTTTTTTTCAAATAATCATGTAAGAAAAATTCAGACTCTCCATGATGATGCTGTCATCGTCTCGATAACGATAGCAAACTATGATGTAAAAAGAATCCTCATTAATAATGAAAGCTCAACCAAAGTTTTGTTTTACTCAGCTTTCTCCCAAATGAAATTATCGATAGAACAACTTCAAAGAGTTCCCATTTCCTGAGTTAAATTTATAGGAGACACTGTCGACGTCGAAGGAAAGATTGATCTTCCATTGACTGTGGGGATAGATCCTTAATAAAGCACTATCGTCTTGATTTTTATGGTCATTAGAATCCCGTCAGCATACAATGCCATACTCGAAAGATCGAGACTCAATGCTTTCAAGGCGATAGTGTCGACATATCACTTGTTGATTCAATTTTCGACTAAAATTAGAGTCGAAGAGATGCGAGGCGATAAGCAGGTTGCTCAATATTGTCTCATAATTACTACAAATAAAAATAAGTCTGAAGACTTTCTACCATTGGAAAGACTTGATTAGCAGAAGGATGAAAAGTAGGATGAACCGGCCGAATGATTGGTCTCGATCTCATTAAAAGAGAACGACCTGACTAAAGTTATTTAAATCAAGTCGCAGCTTCAGACGATAGAGCGCGAGCAGCTGATCCAATTGCTGAAAGCCAATGCTGATGTATTCACTTGATCGACAACTGACATGCCGGGCATACCTTCAAAAATAATCACTCACTGACTGAATGTCAATCCGAACATCAAACCGATGAGGTAGAAGAAGCGACTATTCATTCTCGAGCGATAGAAGATCATCGACGAAGAGATGGACAAACTCATCATGATAGACTTCATCAAAGAGATCCATTATCCTAATTGGCTTGCGAATATCGTGATGATAAAAAAAGCCAACAAAAAATAGCGCATATACATCGACTATACTAACTTGAATGAGACATGTCCGAAGGATAGCTTTTCTCTTCCGAAGATCGATCAGTTGGTCAACGTAACATTGGGGCATTGAATACTGAGTTTTATGGATGCTTTTGCAGGCTATAATCAGATCCGAATAGCACCTAAAGATGAAGAACATATTACCTTTATCACTGATAAAGAAATTTATTGCTATAAAGTCATGCCATTCGGATTCAAAAATACGGGAGTGATCTATCAATGGTTGGTGAACAAGATCTTTAAGCCATAGATTGGATGGAATATTGAAGTATACATTGATGATATGCTGATAAAAAGCACTCGAAGTCAAGACCATATCCGAGATTTAGAAGAAGCTTTCGACATACTCCAATGACATCGGAATGAAGTTAAATCTAACTAAATATGCCTTCAGAGTGACGATCAGGAAGTTTCTCGATTTTCTTATTTCACATCGAGAAATCAAGGTAAATCTCAAAAAGACAAAAGTAATCATCGATATGAAATATCCAACTTCAAAGAAGAAGATACAACAGCTCAACGGAAGAGTCGCCGCACTCAGTCGATTCATCTCCAAGTCTGTCGAGAGATGTCTTCTATTCTTTAAAACTCTATGGCAGAATAAAGATTTCTCATGGATCGAAGAATACGGACGATCCTTCAAAGAGCTGAAAAAATACATGATGACTCCTCCATTGCTCATAAAGCCGATAGAAGGAGAACTTTTATACTTGTATTAGGCCACATCTAATGAAGCTATTAGTTCGATTTTGATCAAAAAAGATGAAAGTCGGGTACAATATCTCATCTACTATACAAGTAAAGTACTTCATAATGCCAAAATTCGATATTCAAAGGCCAAGAAGATGATCTATGCCCTGATCATTTCGACACAATGGCTTCAGCCCTACTTTCAAGCTCACATAATACATGTTCTAACCGACAAGCCTTTGAAATCGATCCTGCATTGATCAGATACTTTGGACCGAATGACGAAATGGATAATAAAGCTCAACGAATTCGACATCCAACACTACCCTCGTCGATTGATGAAGGCCCAGGTTTTGGTTGATTTCATTATTGAGTATACCATTTCAGATGACAAGTCCAACCGAAAAGTGACTTACGAGCTGGTAGAAAATATTCTTGAAATCGATCATAGGTTGGCTTGGTGTTACATATCGATGAGGCATCGAATGCCCTTAGAAGCGGCATCAAACTCATCTTGGCAAATGCCGATGGAACAATCATCGAGTATGCCCTCCAATTTAACTTCAAAGCTTCAAATAATCAAGCCGAATACGAAGCTTTTCTTACCGGCCTAAAAGTCGCCAATGAGCTTGGTGTCGATAAGCTGAAGACATTCACCGACTCTCAACTCATTGTAGGACAAGTCAAAGGCAACTTCGAAGCTCGTGATCCGACGATGCAAAATTATTTGGAGAAAGTGAAGGACCAAACTTGCATCTTCAGGTACTTCGACATTTCGTACATCCCCAGAGTAGAGAATGCTCGGACCAATGCACTTTCTCGACTCGCTGTCACTGCCCCCAACGAACTTGGCCGAATGTACATCGAGTATCTCAATGCACCAAGTATCGAAAGGATGGAAGAAGTATTGCAGATCAATGACGAGCCAAGCTGGATGGATCCGATTATTAGATACCTGACCGAAGGAACCTTACCCAAAAATCTATCAAAAGCAAAGCGCTTAAGATGGACAGCCTCGCAATATGTCATAATGGATGGACAACTCTACAAGCGATCTTTCTTCCTTTCGTTATTGAAGTGCTTGGGACCTACCGATGTTGATTACATACTTCATGAGGTCCACAAGGAAATCTATGGAAACCACTTGGAGGGCAAGTCCCTCGCTTATAAGATCTTTTGGCAAGAAGATTATTGGCCAACAATAGGAAGGATGCGAACGAGTTTGTTTGAAGATCTGAGCTGTGACAAAGATATGCCAACATCCAACATCAATCGACGACACAACTGACATCGATCATAGCTTCATGACCGTTGCACAGTGGGGATTGACATACTTGGCCCTTTCCCCCTGGCATCCAAACAAAAAAACCTTTTGGTCATTGCCATTAACTATTTTACAAAATGAATGGAGGCCGAACCTTTGATGCAGGTTATGGAAAGTAAGATAAAAGACTTCATTCGAAAATCTATCATCTATAGATTTGGACTCCCATATACTATCATAATCGTCAATGACTGAAAGTTTGACAACTAGAACTTCAAAGACTTTTACGTGATATATCATATCGTGCACAAGCTAACATTTGTCGGCCATCCACATTCGAACGGAGAAGCAGAGGTTATGAATTGAACGATTCTCTATGGCCTGAAAACTCGACTCAACGAGGCCAAAGATCTCTCGATAAAAGAACTACCTTCAGTATTATGGGCCTACCGAACAACCCCTAAGTCCCAATGGATGAATCTTTCTTTAACCTTGTCTACGAAATAGAGGCAGTGATACCCATCGAAGTTGAACTACAGTCAATGAGGGTTGAGAAATATGATGAGTCAAATAACTTGGATTGCCGAAGAGTGGGCTTGGATCTATTACCTAAAGTGTAGCAACAAGCTCAACTTAGGATAGACGCTTATTGACAGCGAGTCGCAAGATACTACAATAGAAGGGTCAAAATGAAGAAAATCCATTCGAGAGACTTAGTCCTGTAGAAGGCCAAAGTATCCAAACCATTAGATCATGAAAAACTCTCTCCAAACTGGGAAGGATCCTATCGGATAATGGAGACCCTTCGACCTGGAGCATATCGACTCAAAACACTCGACAGAGTAAAACTTCTCCAAACATAAAATGCTGACAATCTTAAAATATATTATCAATAAAATCAGCTCCATGTACCTTTGATAGATACAAAGAATAAAATTTTTTCAAAGATTTCTTCAAAGAAGACCAAGATATCCTCTCCACAAACAATGATTGATTAATCGACGTGTCAGTCAATCGAAAACTGAATAAACTAGTCAGATGAGAACTGGTGTAACTTCAAAAATAATGGATGAAAACTAATCGATCAAACATCGACTAGACATTACAACTGACTGACGGTCGGCACACCATAGTCAGTATGATTCAACAACCGATCGATAGACGGCGATCAACAGTCAGTATTTCTTTCGATGATAACTACCGATCGGCACATCTTAAACAATCGATGCAGCTGATCGAAAATAAGTCGATCTTCTATGACATAATGACCGACCAACCAACAGGCAATATCGATGCATAACTTTCTTATTTTATGAAATAATAAAGAAAGAAAGCATCAAGCTACTAGTTGTAAACTAGTTGATTTGTTTCAACAAGTAAAGAACATGATCCTTACCAGTTTGGCTATGGCCAAATCGAAGGATGGTTGGCTTGCACCTGATTGTCATGAACTTCAACAAATTGATCAAGTTTTGGTTGGTAAAAATCAACTAAAGTTAGTTAGAAACTGACCCATGGTCGGCTTGTACCTGATCATCAAGCACTTCAATGGTTTAAAGTATAAGTTGGTAAAAAATCGACTAAAAATCAGTTAGAAATCGACCTAGGGTTGGCTTGCCCTCGACCTATGAATATCTCAACAAACGATTAAGTATTAGCTGGTTAGAAAATTGACTTTAAGTCGATTAAAAAATTAGCTAATAGTTGGTTACATAAAATTGACAAATGATCGGTTAATGATCGATCAATCAAAGTTGTCACAAACAAACTTTGTTCATGAAGTCTAAGTCAGGAGGACGATTCAATTTGTTTGACAAAGTTTGATCAGAAGATGAACCTTTATTCATCCAATGACACTAAGTTAAAGGATGAATATCGTTCGGCAAAGATGAATCAAAAGCTGACGGATGATTCGATTACTGGATGACAAACATTTATAATAGACAACAGATTGGCACGATAGAAAACAAATACAAATAAAACTTTTCTTTCATTGCTGTCAAAAGAAACAAAATGAACTTTTAGTCCTTACAAAAATTTGGACTTCAGTCTCAAAAGAAAACAAAAATACAAGTTTACTTGTCGATCAACTGCTCTGAAGGTTGATTGGAAGCGGCTTCAGCTTCGATCGTCGGTGCAGTATCAGCTGGCAAAATGGTTTCGATCATGGTAACTCCTCGGCTTTCCGATGGAACTTCAGTAGCCAACTGAAGAGCAATATCCATCGATACTGAGGGAACCAAAGCACCTTCGATCGAAGTTGCAGGAGCTGTAGGAAGAGTCGACTTAGTTGGAGCAGAAGCAGCAGCGGGAGCGCCATCATCCATCGGGCCACTAGGTGAACTGTCATCGCCTACCTCTTCCTTTTCTTCGACACCTTGAACGATGGTGCTGCTGAGATCAAGGTCAAGATAGAGCTATTTAATGACATCCCGACCATCACCAAATCGGATCCAATAGGAAGCTTCACTCTCTTGAAGGATCAAAGATTTTAGATTAGTCAAAGCCTTAAATTCCTTGATGCCCAGCTCTTTTGCTCGATCGAGATCCTACTGCAGAACCTGAATCTCCATCTTGACCGAAGATGTCTCCCCATCGGCAAACTATCATTTTCGATGCTAGTCCTCTGTCTCCTTGGCTTAGTTGTCGCGATCCTTCTTTAGCTTATTCACCGTATGTTTCTTCTTCTTAACACGACTCTCCTGTGCCTTCACTTCCTCTTGAGCCGATTTAAGGTCGGACCGAATCGACTCAAGTTCGAATCTTACTGATCCAAGCTCGACTTTGAGGCGAGAGACTTCATCGAACAAGTCCTTCTCTCGAATAGTGACTTTCTTCTCTAGCTGCTCCAACTGACGAATGGTCGAATCTCGTTTGGCATTTGTAGCCGACAATGTGTTGGACCATGCACGCCGAAAATCGATCATTTTACAATAGGCCAACTCAAGTTCGGCCATGTCATGAGCCCACTATTCAAAAAAAATAAACCAAGTTAGTCAAAAAAAAGAAAAATAAATTACCAACTTACCTGAATAAAGATCGAGTAGAATGACCCAAATAATTTGGCCAAAGTCTGACTCTTCCTTGACTCCCATTCAGTTGAGAGAAGAATGGCATGAACCAAGCTCCTCGCCAGCTGAGGGTCAAAAAGAGCCGATCCACCATCTGGGATCCGAATATCAACTCATTCAGAGTCTGTATATCCATGGCTAGAAGCATCACTCCCAGTCGGCGCAGAAGGGACTGGTGCCTTCCCTTTTCCTCAGACAGACGACTATTCGGGAGGCACTGACATCCACTTGGGTGTGGATGGAGACAACGAGTGCCCTTGATGAACTGGAGTCGATCGTAGAATAGGTGCAGAAATAGCTGGCTGAACTCCCGACCAAGAGTTGTAGCCAAAGCATCAATTATAATGATATCTTCCTTCGACCATGTGACGGTCGAAGGGGCATCAGCAAATGTAACCACCACCGGAGCGAAGAGGGCAATGACAGGTGCGCTGATGGTTTTGGAGGGTGCTACCGATGGAACGTCGACAAAACTAGGGGCAATCGAAGGACTTGCTGCCCGACCTTTCTTCGGCGCATACGATGAACCGACGTCGAACACCATCCTCTTTTGAGTGGCAAATTGATGAACTTCGTTCGCAAAAATTTCGAGAGGAGGATGCATTCCTACAAAGTAGAACAACACATCTAGTTAAGTATCAAAAATTGACCGAATGAAAGGACATGTAAAATTATAGACATTACATGTACCTACGAATGACACCGAACCAAGTCCAACTTCGTACACAACCTCTTCGATGATCAATTCTTTCTATGAGAGAACTTTCATGTCTTTCAACCGAAGGAAGTCCTCTCGATCGATCGGATCCACCCGATTGTTCTTGTTCGGATGGACGTTCGGCTCATCCCACATTGATGGAAAGCCCTAGGAAGTGGGAGATGATACAAAAAAGAATTGGATCTTCTAGTCGTGGATGGACGGTGGAAGACCAATGATAAAAGAAAGACCACACCTTATGACAAAGTACCACCATCCATCGATTTTCGGATGGGGTCGAAGGGCAAAGAAGGCTCTGAACAAGAAAAGATGAGGGTTCGTCGGGATTAACTGACACAAAAGGACAAAGATAATCAAAAGCTAAATAGAATTCACTATTACAAAAATGGTCTGTGGTAGCGCATACTATGGCAGTGATTTTCGAAATTGCTATCATAGATCCTACGACAGCGATTTTTGTTAACCACTGCTATAGGTCGGACTTATGGCAGTGATTTACCAACCGCTACCATAGGTCCGACATATAGTAGGGGTTAACAAAAATCGCTGCCGTAGGTCGGACCTATCGCAGCGGTTATAAAAAATTTCTGTCATAGATCGATCTATAGCAATGGTTCATTGTAACCACTGCTATAGGTCGGACCTATACTAGCGGTTAGTATGAACTACTGCTATAAGCTTATTTATGACAGCAGTTAATTATAATCACTGTCATATATATATATATATAATATATATATATTTTAAAATATTATATAATTTTAAAATTTAATATCCATCTTCATCATTTATTATCTAAATAATTATCATTAGAGTATCATCATAAAAGATCGCCTCGATCCGATGGTCCTAGCTTCGTTGATCAGAGAAATTTGATTTCGACAACTATGAACGACGATGCGATGATCTGATAGATGGAGACCTTCGATGGATTCAAAAATCTGCAATGATGATCTCGATGATATTTGTAGCGTACTATCAAAGTTCACTTAATTGGATATTATTATCTTGGTTAATTTTGTATAGATTAGTTTTGGCCATTAAATGATAAATGAGTGATCAAAGGATCAAATTATGTCCGATTATGAGATAATTTTTTTTATAAATAATCTTGACTACTACTTTAATAATTTTTTATGATAGTGATTATAAAATTCAACTCATGAGATGAAGAATGATCTAAAACTATACGTCTTCTGATAACCATTCTGAAATTTCACACACTGGTTGTTATGCTCGTGCTTTTATAATATCTGCTTAACATGAATAGTTTGTACAAAAATGATTTAAATTTTACTATCATCATCGTATAAAATATTTAAAATTATAATAAAGATCATTTAACTAAAAAATTATCTCATAATTGGACGTCGTTTAACCCTTTGATCGCTTATTTCTAATTTAACGGTCGAAATTATTTCATACTAAATTGACCATGATAACGATATCCGATTGAAGTAAAACTTTGATAGTATGCTACAAACATCATCGAGATCATTATTGCAGGTTTTTGGATCCATTGAAGGTCTTCATCTATCAGATCATCGTATCATCATTCATGATCATCGAAATCAAATTTTTCTAATCGATGAAGCTAGGGCCATCAGATCGAGATGACCTTTTACGATGATACTCTAATGATAATTATTTAGATAATGAATGATAAAGATTGACATTAAATTTTAAAATTATATAATATTTAAAAAAATAAAAAAAAATTTATTTTCAACCTACGACAGTAGATATTGAAAATCACTACTATAGATCTACAGAACCGCTATCGTAGATCTATAGCAGCAGTTTTGGATAACCACTATCGTAGATCTATGGCAGCAATTCGATAACCACTGCCATAGGTTAGGTTAAAAATCTTTAAATTTTTTCTACTTTTCTTTCGTGTGTGCTCAATCTCTTTCTCTCTCCTCCTCTCCATCATCGATGAGGCTTCTTCCCCTCCCGATCGATGCTGCCCCTTCTTCCTCCTCGACCGACGCCGCCCCTCCTTCCCCCTCCCCTCCGACCCTCCATCCTCGGCCGCCCTCCCCACCACCCAGCCCCCCTACCCTCCCCCCGACCGCTCCTCCCTGCCATTTACCACCCCCACCCAGCCCCTCTCCCCACCCTCCCTCGACCGCCCCTCCTTCTCCCCATCCCCGGCCGCCCCTCCCCGCCATCCTGCCACCCCCAGCCCCCCATCTCCGACCGCCCCTCCTTTCCCCCATCCCCGGTTGTTCCTCCCCACCACCCCCCACACGCCCCCCCACCTCCTACCCTCATCTCGACCGCCCCTCCTTCCCTCCATCCCCGACCGCCCCTCCTCGCCACCCCTGCCACCCCCCAGCCTCCCATCTTCGATCGCTCCTTCCCGTCATCCACCACCCGGCCCCCCTACCTCCCCCCAACCGCCGCTCCTTCCCCCCATCCCCAACCACCCCTCCCCACCACCCTATCACCCCCCAACCCCCCATCCCCAACCGCCCCTCCCCGCCACCCTCCACTCGCCCCCCATCCCCTACACTCCCCCTTTCGATCGTCGACCCTCTCGTCACTATGCCTCTTGGGCCTCCTCATCACTGTGCCCCCTCCCCCTGACCCCATCCCCGATCGCCCCTGCTCTCTTTCTCTTTCCTCTTTCTCTCTCTTCTCTATCTCACTATCTTATTTTTATTTCGCAGGTTATCTTTAGTACCGTCGTCCTCTTCTGGCATCGTCGTCGATGATCCTAAGAGCTTTCGGTGCGATCCGCTCTCTATAGCCATAGGTATAATTTTTTTTTATTTTATAGTATTATTTATTAATCATGTATATTTATAATAATTTATAAAATATTTATAATAAATATTATAAATATTTATTATAAATATTATAAATATTTATTATAAATATTATAAATATTTATTATAAATATTATAATTATCTGCATGTGATAGTTTTTGGATCAAAATCTGGATATTCATATCCGAATCTAATTTTAATTATTAGTACCAAATTCGAACCTAAATATCTGATGGATCTATACTTGAAGTACCAGACCCGAATCCTAATGGATCCTGGAAGGTCGAACTCGATTTTAGGATCCGAAACTAAGAAATGGAAAGACTGAAAGAAAGACCGATAGATTGAGAGAGGAAGGGTCGGTCGGTTGCCGGCCGCTGATAAGAGAGACTAAGAGTGGGAGGGAGGGAGGGGATCCGACCTCATTGCCGTCGTCGATGAGGGAGATCTAGAGAGCGAGAGAGGAAGGGAGGGATCCAATCTCGCCACCATCATTGGAAGGGAGGGGTCCGATCTTGTCGCCATCATTGGGAGGGAGGGGGTCTGACCTCACTGACGAGGGAGATCGAGAGAGGAAGAGTGGCAGATCGAGAGAGCAAGAGAGGGAGGGAGAGGGTCCAACCTCATCGGCATCACTGGGAGGGATGGGGTCCGGTCTTGCCGACGAGGGAGATCGAGAGAGTGAGAGAGGGAGGGATGGGGTCCGACCTCGTCGGTGAGGAAGATCGAGAGAGGGAGAGAGAAGAAGATCGAAAGATGGAAAAGCTGGGAGGGAGGGGTTCGGCCTTGCTGCCGTCACCAACGAGAAAGATCGAGAGAGAGTGTGATCGAGGGGATGGCACACAGTCGAGCTGACTCGGATACGCAGTTGAGCTAGCTCGGGCCATAATTGAGCTAGCTGGGGAAGGACCCAAGCCGAATGTCTCAGGCACAAAGCCGGCTATCTCAAGTACGGAGCCGACTCGACTTCTGAGCGAATAGAATTTGATATGTCTCTCTAAGATTTCAACTTTAAGCCCTAAGGTGCTACCATCATCTACTTTGTTCTTCTTTTAGATTTCTAGATTAACACTAAGGTTCACATAAGAGATCGAATCTATGATTGTTGCTCATCTTTAATTATTTATAAATATAATTCATATTATAAAATTTATTGCATAATATTTTTTAGATGTTTATATCTTATTGCTTTTGTTTATTGCATTGTATAATGATAGACCCGTCAATTGATTAGTGTACATATTAGAGACTATTTATTGATGCTATACTAATATTATTGTTCAACATATTATATCGATTAATGTTCATTAACGTTGCAGATCATGATAGCATCGAAACACCATCTAGCTTTCACCCCTGCCCCTCGGTGGATTAGGCATAGTTTAGCATCCAAGGAGCAGTCGGAGCATACTCCATCCACCTCAACATTGACTGCTTAGGAACCTCCACCGTCGGCATCTACTCCACCAACGATATCTACTCTATTGGCGACATCTACTCCACCGACAGCTGAGCTTCTACCATCGCCCATATCTGAGACACGTGCTACTACGCAGGCATCTGAGTGTACATTTTTATTATATTAGCATAACTTTATTTTTTATATAGTATTTGTATACTTATATATTTGCATAATGTATTTGCATTACAGGTGCATCATCTAGTCGAACATTTTATGGTCCCACACGTATGGCACACGTATGGAATCGCCAGCATCAGGTGATGGTCTATTACGATGCAGAGGGGAAGCCGGTAGGAAAGATTGTGCGGGAGATATATTCCTTTTTTGGAGTGCTTGTGAGGCGATTGGACATCATTTCTATAGAGCCCAAAGACTTGCGTTTGATGGACGTTGCCGTCAGAAATCAGGTATGAAAGAAGATATGGGTAAGTATGCACATCTTAGTTATATTTATGCATTTTATATATTTACACTATATATATGTTTGATTAGAATAATTTTATAACTGATTTTTGATAACTTTGTGTAGAAGAGGTACGACTTTCTCGATCATGAGAGGGCTCAAGATGCCCGACTGAGGAAGATCAGAAAGTCGTATCGGAGTTACAAGGTCAAGCTCCACAGAGGATGACTTGAGCACCGATGAGACACTCCGGAGGAGCTTGTTCTTTGGATACAGGACTGTCCTCCAAGTCAGTGGGAGAGGATGGTTAGACACTGAAGGAGCCAGGAGTTCGAAATAAAATTTTTAACTTTTAAATTTTTCAATATGCTTAAAGTTTTATTTAAATATTTTTTAAATATTTATTATTTATTTGAATACTTGTTAAGCTACCTTCCATCAGAATCGAGAGAATCGTGCTGCTCAAGAGTATACGCACACTCTAGGCCGCGAGTCTATAGCTAATCGTGTGCATAGAGAGATAATTAATTTTAAATCTTAGTAGATAAATTAAATTCATATTTTTTATCATCTTTCTGATAAATTTGTTCTTTGTTATAGCTGATGAAAGATGGAGTGATGCCCAGCCATAGCGAGATCTTTTGATCTAGCCGCATGGATAAGATGGGTAGGCCGATGAACACTGCGATCAGACATATTTTTGTAAATATTAAATATATTAGTATATATGATTAGTATTATAGCATTTCTTATAAAATTTTATTTTAATTTATAATTACAGGATCAGTTAGATGCACTCGCGAGCGAGGGCCCGAATACCTTTGGGCCCCATGACCATTTGTCTTAGATCTTGGGGCCAGAGCACTCTAGGAGGATCCGATGCAGGTCCAAACATACGTCGATGAGCTATTGGTCTGAGACGAGCATCTCCTCATAGACTTTCGATGTCGTCAGTCGGGAGTAGCTTGAGGAAGCATTGGCATGGGCAGATCATGCTGCGACATAGGCAGATCGGGCTGAGGAGCGTGCATCTCATCTGAAGGGCATCGTGAGAGACATGATGTCGATGCTCAGTACGTATTTTAGAGTCACAAACTTCGAAAATATATTGGCCCGCATTCCAGCTCCAGCTTCGACTTTGGCTTTGGCTCCTGATGACGACGACGATGATGTAGATTTAGAAAATTTTTGATATATTTTATTTTTTAAAAAAATATTATAATAAATTTTATTTGATAATAAAATTTTAATATTTTAAAATAATTTTTATGATTATTATATTTTCTTATATTATATATCTATATTTATTAGATAAAATATATAAAAAAATAAAAATTTTAATTTTTTAATTATTTAAGATCTACGATAGTGATTTTATAATCACTATCATATCCATGTCAATCACTGCCATAGGCTCCTAGTGCAAATAGTGCCAACCGCTGCATTAGACCTATGACAGCGGTTAGCGGTTAAGAAATCACTGCTATAGATTATCTATGGCAGCGGTTATATAACCGCTGCCATAGGTCGATCTATTGCAGCGATTTATAAATCGCTGCAATAGACTATCTATGACAGTGGTTCAAACAACCGCTATCATAGAGCTACAGCGACGATTGTAATAGCAGCGATCGACGGCTGTAATAGTAGTAGTTAAATAACCGCTGCCATAGCCTATGACAGTAATTTTTTGGGCTACGACAGTGGTTACGAATCACTACCGTAGCCCTTTTTGTAGTAGTGATTCGGTGTCAATTGAGCCGGACACACCTGATAGTAATCGAAGACATTTCGAAGGATCTTCAAAATAGGAAACCTAAGGCCCGACCTAAGGTTCTCCAAGTAAAAGGCACCAAAATCCGATGGAAGTGAGATCATCCGATCATCAGGGCTAGGAGCCAACAACTGAAAGTCCTCCAGGATCTGGTATTGACCTCGAAGTAGCTCCACAATCGATGTCATCTGCATGGATGCTTTGACTGTCGGATCCAATGACGAACCACTACGAGTACTGGCCATATATGTAACTTGACAAAATAAAAGAAAAAAAAATATCAGAAGGAAGGTTCGAACCTCGAACCTGAAAATTAAAATATAAAAGAATAAACAAAATGCCCAAAAGCTACTTCTGTTGAAAGCAATAGAAGAAAAACCGTCAGAGAGGCCAGTATATATAGAACCCACCAATGGTCATGATATGCAGAGGCCTCACTAGATGCTGACACATGTCGATCGAAGACCAGCCAAGCATCAAATCTCTCAGGCCTCGCGATCGCATGACTATCAATGGCGATCGTTGCGATCCTCAAAGTGTTGAATAGTAATCTTATCGAATGTTGTGGCGATTACTAATGGTGGGCAGTAGAACGAAGCTCAAAGCAACGCTCGTGTCGACTCCCTATGTTTTGTGTGTCAAGCCAAAGTATAAAATTATTGCACCAACCTTGGGTGTGGGGGGCAACTGTTGGAGGCTATTAGTCTGCCACCTGACTCACCAACTTATAGCAAACCAACCATCGGACACCGATAGACATTCGTCGATTGATGATCGACGGTGGATGGTTGATAAATTACTCGACAAACCACTGATCGATTGACTCGATAATCGACGTTCAATTGACCTAGCTGTTTGTTGATTGATTGGCCGAAGGATCAATACTCGACGATCCATTAATTATCCGACCAATACATTGATAGGAGCACCAACACAGCCATTGGACGGATGATCAGCCTGACAAATGATGATCAGATTGTAATTTCTTCTGACCAACTAACCATTGATCGAAAATCACTGAGGCGACAATCGGCTTCAGGTCCTCCACATGGCAGAACAGTCAATCAGCTCCAAGCCTTTTGATCGATCAATGATCGATCGGTGCCAAGTTAGTTGACTGACCGACGGACGCTCTCCAAACAACTCATCTGACTCACGATCAGTCCTATAAAATCACTCCCGTGAAGAGTAGGCAACAATGATTAGTGGATGGTGGATGGTCTTAATTACCTACCCACGATTACACTACATCGAAAAAAGAGGGATCCATGTGCTAAGCTGTTATCATCCCAACATCTATAAAAGAGAGGTAAATTGGTTAGTCTGAGAAGACACATCAAGATACTCTTAGGGCAAATTTTGCTACTTTGCTCTCAATTTTCTATTCGATCCGTTCGGCATCCTACTAACTTAAGCATAAGAGAATCTCCATCGGAGTCAACTTCGATCTATATAGACTTGCTCTTACAAGTTTTCCGGCATTCGACTACAAGCACGATTGAATTGGTTGCAACACATGAGTAGCTCTCATTTTTCTAAGCGCAAGGAAGCGTAAAGTCCGATTATTCTCATAAAAGGGTGAAGCATATATAAACTCTTGATTCTCTTAGAAGGATGGTAGAAAAGATCTATGATTGATTTACTGTTATTTTTTTTATTATTTTTTATTTTTTAAGGTACAGATTGCAGAACCTTTATAGGTTCAATATATCGTAGAAGTATGGTGGACACATATGGTAGAGAGGAGATGGGGAGAGAGCTTCCCATCTCTCTACGTTACTGTGCATGATTCAATAACTTCCATAAAGGACTTTCCATAGCTTCTCTCTGCGGTCTCAAAATGAAATGAGTTCGTTGTCTTTGCAACCTAATTGAGAAACAAGAGAAACTAATCCAGAAAAAAATACAAGAAAGCCTCGTACAAAAAGAGACCTTGCAAAGAAATCCAATTATATGGGAGGACTTCACCACTAAGATACCACTGAGATATCAAAATCGAGACAAAGTCCAAAGAAAAGTATTATTCTGTGTCTCTCTTCGCCTCCCTCTCTCTCTCTTCTTCTTTTTCTCTTTTGCTCTCACCCACTCGAAAATGCCATAGAACCTACCATCTCGCACCACTTATAGTGCCCTCTTTTTATAGCTCAAGATAACTCTGCTGTTCATAGTAAATCCAAGAGACCACCGCCTCTCAGTTCCATGTGGGGCTCAATAAATAGAACCTTGGGCAAACTCTTTCTTTTCCCCATGTCGCGAGAGAAGCCAAAACTCAACATGAATAGGGAGGAAATAGAGCTGTTCTTAAGCATCACCCAGTGTCTTGATATTATACAAATTTTTTTGGGAGAAAAAAAAATTGTATAAAATTAATATACTTTTTCCACGCTTTGTCAATGTGGAGGCATCTTGTATATATAAGCTAATTTTGCTATACATTCCTTTATCGTTTGTACGCTTATAGAGGCTTCAGCCATGTGAGCGGTGTTGCTAGTTTGGCGTCCATTTCAGGGAGCTACCCAAGCACACGGTGGCTAACACAATTGAAGATTCAAGTGGACTACTAGTCAAGCCTTAGTGATCATGTATCTGTTAAAATACTACATATGATAGATACGAGATATAATTTAAGAAAACTAATAAAATCATAAATAATTAAATCTACTAACTTACAAAAGATCGCTAAATCAAATTTTAAATAATCGAAAGCATATGCAGCAATTTTCTAAAGTGTATTTCCGTCCCTTATGTAGAAAATATCTGGAAACACCATCCTAAGATACGATCGGTATTCCTCTTCCTATGAGCACGATCATGGTAGAGGTTAATGAAAGAACAAGAAAAAGAAGTAGTGAAGAAATGAGAAGAATTAGAAAAGAGATATCTGAAAAATTAGAGAGGAGAAGTTTGGGCTCGAATTGATCTGATGGGTTAGAGACTCAAGGATCCCTTTTATAGCCACATAATTCTAAACGTTGGACCAGCACAATGTTCAGAAATTAAATAGTCCGAATAAAAGCCCCATCGTTCAAGAGATTAACAGCCTAATTAAAAGTCTTAATATTCAGAAAATGAAAGTGCTAAATAGTCAAAAAAATTAAACCCAATATTTAAAAATATTAAAATATAATTAAAATTTTAATGGCTAAAAAATACTAAAAATTAAATAATATTTTTGGCCTGCATCTGCACCCATGCCCACCCACGTCCACATCCCGTTCCAATCTGATCCGATCCGGTTCATGTGCGCATATTAAAAATTTTTCTTCAAACCTTCCTAAATGCTCCTGAGGGTAAAGCTAAATATTTTTCTCATATAAATGCCTAAAGAAAACCTCTCATTTCCAATGTGAAACTAAAAACATTTGAAAAAATTAAAAACAAGATTTGGAGAAAAATTTTTTAAAAAAATTTGAGTTTTTAATTTTCAATTTTCCACCAACAATCACCCATAAAATTCAAAATTTTTCAAAGAATAATAAATTAATATAAATTTCTAGGTACTTATATAGTGTAATGGGTAAAGTGACTTAATCTTATTTAGCGTGAATAGTTTCACTATAAGAATGTTAACTATTAGTGAAGCTATTAGCAATGGAAAACCAAGCTATCGCTAATTTAGTCTTTAACCAACCAAAAAACGATCCAAAAAATTAGTTGTCACTAATAGTATCAGTGATGGAAAACTAACAATTAGCGATAATAAAAGCCATTCCTAATAAATTTAAAATTTTAAAAATATATTTTTGATTATAATTATAATTAAATTAATTAATTACCGACTGTATTAACGATGGAAAGATTTATCGTCGCTAATAATTTAAAAAAATATTTAAAAAATATGAAAAAAATATTTTTTTTGATAATAGTATTAACGACGATTATTACTTTTTAGTGATAGAAATTGTTGTCGCTAATGATCTACCAATGGCATTAGCGACGGGCACTATTGCTATTGCTAATAGTCCACCAAATATACCTTTTCAGCCCATAGGAGGAAAAAATTTTTCGCACCTCATCCCCTCCCCTTCCTACGATTCCCTTCTCGCCGGCACCTCCACCTTCCCGACTTTTTGCCCCCCTCTCGTCAGCACCTCCTTCTCGACGGTTCCCCCCTCCCCATGCTTCGGCATCCCGTTGCCTCAAGCCCTTGCTTCTACCACGCACATGGTCTCCCCAACCTCACTAGCCTCGACCTCGTGGCCTCGACCCGCGCCGCCTTCCTGTGGCCCCATCCTTGCACCCTCGTTTTGCGGCTATGTCCCCAAGTCGCCACCCTGGCCCCATCGACCTAACCTCGTGGCCCCTGCCATGCTGCCCCGAGCCCCAAGCTCCAACCCAATGGCCCCTGCCCCGCTGGCCCAACCCCATGGCCCCATCCCAAAGCCCTCATTTCCACGACCACATCCTCGAGCCGACCTCTCATCCTCGACCCATCCCCTCATGCCTCAGTCCCTGCATACTAGCCCGCGCCTCAGTCCCAGCACACCAGTTTGCCTTCTGTTATGAGTATTAGCAATGACTAATGCCATCCCTAAAAGTTAAATTTTTTTATTTAAATCATGTTAATTAAGTATAATTAGATATTAAAATTTTAATTAATTAAATATTAATTTAATTAATTAGTTAGATGTTTAATTAATTAATTAGAAGCAGGGGATTTGAATTTCGGCATGCAGGATGCTTGGACCGAGGAAAGATATCGGGCAATATTACAAACATGGGGCTAGGGCGTGCCCTGCACGCTTGGGCCTTGGTTCCAACTGGCATCCAAGACATCCAGTCCCTGCGCACTTTACGTGCTCAGATCAAGAAAAGGTGCCGGTCAGCATTACGAACATAGAGTCGAGGCGTGCCCTGCGTGCTCAGGCCTTGGATCCCAACTGTAGTCCAAGGCATCCAATCCTTGCATGCCTTGCATGCTTAGGCCGATGCTATTATTTTTTTAAAAAAATTGCATTGCATAAAACCATAGATCCATCTTTTGACTAATATTCATATTCTACTGTATTTTTATATTTATATATTTTTGTACGTATAGAAGAATTATATACATTGATCAATTAATTATCCAATATGGATAGTTTGAGAAATGCAAGTAATTCTATAGATCATTACAGTAATCAAATGGTATATTGAGGGTTCGAAAAAAATTTTAGATAATATATTTTTTTAATTCTTCCTACACATCTTTATCCATATGGGAAGAACAAAGAAAAAATACCGTTGAAATTTCTTTCGGCCCCATTACGTATCATTTAATTACTGTCATTGACTTATATAATTAATGTATTTCCTAAATGAGATAGAATCTTCTATATTTATTAGTTGATGATAGGATGCATTCACTATATAAGCCATTTTAAATGATAAAATAATTAATTAGCCGTTGTCTTATATTTATGTATAGAATTCTTGCCGTAGTTGGATGAAACGTCGAGTAGTCAATGGAGTAATTTCTGCTAAATATAGAAAGGATATAGAGTACTACGATTTTGTTTGTGGGAATGTAGCACTCTTATATCGAGGATGGATTCGTTGTCTTTATAATAGATGTAATAATAAAAAAATATTTGATAGGATACAATTACTATCCATTTGTATAACAATGGATTTATGCCTAACTACAAGTATTGCTACCTATATGAAGAGATATGGAAGAAAGTTGCAAGGATTAAAAGCGAGCAGGATAGGAATACAAATAGAATAGTAGATATGATTATACATGCAGTTGATCCTGAATTTAACTAGAATGTAGAGGATGATTTAGAAATTGGCAGTGGTGATTTCTACCATATACTAAAATATGCCGATGAACCATTGTGGCTAGGATATAAAATACATACTACATTATCAACTATGTCAGAGTTGTTGAACATGAAGGTTGAGTTTAATATGATGGTCAATTATTATGATAGGATGATAGCAATAATAAAAAAATTGCTATCAAAGGATGAGAAACTTGTGGGAAGCTTCTATACTTCGAAGCTGAGACTATTAGTTACGAGCCAATAAAATAGGTGACATGCTATAATGGCTGCAAGGTAAATGGTTTCAAATTTCATATCCAGCAATATGAAAATTATAAAACCATAATGAATAGCAATATGCATGTAAAGGACCGCCGGTGGAAAGAGGTAGAGAGTAACTACTATAGAATCCTCAAAGAAGTGATCAAGATGACCTACATTGGAGGTAATAGTGTCATTTTATTTAAGTGCCAATGGTTCGATAATAACAATGGTATGAAGGTTGATTTATGGCACAGGCTTATTGAAATCAAATATGGATCAAAATCATATGACAACGAGCCATTTATACTAGCTCAATAAACTACTCAAGTATATTATACTCCTTTTTCATCAAGAAAGAGAGGAAGAAAAGATTGGTGGACTATATGCCGAGTTAAATCTTGAGCTATTTATTACGCACTCGAAGAAGAAGAGCCACAATTACCATAATACTTTCAGAGGATGAAACATTAGGATTTTATCGATCTTTAATAGATGTCGAGTTGGATGCTCCAAAAATTCTCGTACATGATGGCCAACATGAGGTAGGCTCAACCAATTTTATTTTAAAGAACAATCCTATCTAAAAAGATGAAAAAGAAAAAGAAGAAGAACTAAAAAAAAAGGAAGAGATGGAAGAAGAGGAAGAAGTGGAAAAATTGAAAAAAAAATCTGAAGGATACCAAACATCTGAAGAGGCTGATGAGTAGTACTACTAATTATATAATCCTTGAATCATTTTAATTATTTATCTTGCATTATTTTAAATTTTGCATTGCTATCCATAATTGTATAATTAATTTGATGAATCTATTTATTTTTATTTTCAAAGATTATCATCATGTCTTTCAGAGGTCGAAGCCATGCCAACTGAGGACAAAGCTCTTGAAGAGAGAGCGATCATGTGGCTAGCTCACATGGTTCTATACCTCTCATACCAAGCGATAAAATCTAATACTTTAAATATTCTCATTTATGTTATTTTGCCTTTTGCTAACTAATATAACATTCTTTATATTATATATTTTATGCTCAGGTTCGAACGACAGGAGGTCACCAGTGACCTCATGGTCACACGTAGCAGTAACCAGCTCTCAGACATAAGATCGTGGTTGAGGATCCGTCTGGCTTGCAGTATCTCCGACTCGATCGAAGGATAGAAAGCTCATCCGCATTGAGAGCTACTTATAAGTATTACAACTTCAATTAATATGTTTAAAATTTAGTCATTCTAAAGTTATCATTTATTTTTCAAAATCAATTTTGCAGCAT
Organism: Cocos nucifera; assembly: GCA_006176705.1. NCBI lineage: Eukaryota > Viridiplantae > Streptophyta > Magnoliopsida > Arecales > Arecaceae > Cocos > Cocos nucifera. Next base: position 149,597 of record QRFJ01002923.1, on the reverse strand, counting down.
ATTTAGAGAGTCTAGAGTATCTCGTATGGTTGCTGACATCATTCGATGCTTGATGCCAAGGCTGGTGAATAAGTTTTCTAACTTGCCATATGGAGCTCATGATGTAGTTTAGAAGATGTTGTAGATAAGTTAGAAATGTTTAATTTTTGAATTCACTATAGATTTGTATTTTATTTATTAATACACTTCTATTTATAGGACTACTATCGATTTGAGATTCCTCAGGGTGAGGAGGCTGGCCATCGGACCTTCAAGAAGATGACCACATGGAGGTTTCAGGATGGTATGCATAGTCTTTGGCAGTCCGCCATCAAGCATTCTAGTTCTTAGTCACTATCGGACTAAAGATCCGACAGAAATCACTGAATGCGAGTAGAGGTATGGGAGGCCCTTTGCAACCAATGGAGTAGCGATGAGTACTCCAGTAAGCGGCAGAGGGCCCGGTAGAATCAAGCCACCCAGTAGGATTTGATCAGGCATACGGGTAATTTCATCGGCATACATGTTGTGTTCGACAGACTGATAAAAAATCTATACCAAAACTCTTCATTAAAACTATAAAAACTCTTATATGTATGCTTTAATTAATTTTATTTTATTATTTACATATTGTAGATACGACAGCTGGATCATCCACTAGGCCAGCTATGGTTGTGGGAGGTCATACACCAATCTAGAAGGATAGATGATTATTTAGATTTTAAGTCACGACAAATCGTGATAAAAATTTTAAACTATATTTATTAAGTTATTACAGAATCAGATATATGTTAAAACTAACGTATTTTTGAATTGTGCAGGCGGAGTATGCGGAGTACATTATTGCACGATACGGTGATGACTGGTCTACTCAGCTCCTCATTGATCTTGAGGGATGGCTTGGGGTCACCAAACTGGTGAGGAGGAGCTTGGTCATAAAATTTGACTATAGCTTAGACCCTAGCCTCCAGTGGCTCAATACTCTTCGGTGTCCTCACAAGCCTCGACATTCTAGACTTGGAGTGATGCGAATGTGGAAGAGATTGTGTAGAGGCTTCTGAGCCAACAACCTTAGAGCTTTTGAGATGCTGTTCGTGATATAGTGGTAGAGATTCTTCAGAATTCATAGCTACACGACTAGCATGGGCTCATTATCTTATCTATCACATCAGATAATTCTATTAGTAAACTTTTTTACTTGTTTTAAATTTTCATATTTAAAAGCTTCACATATTTAGACTTGAGTTGGAAAAGAAGATGTAAGGGTTAAAAATTCAATCTAATCATCCAATTAATGGATCAGAGGTATCTATAACTCCATATCATCAAATAAAATATATAAAAATAATTTATTCAAAAATCAAAAAAATATATCAAAAGATACACCTTCATATCAAAAGATATGCCTTCATATCGAAACTTATTAATAATATTTTATTTATCTTCATTTTAGGATATGCTGGGATATTCAGCTTTCATCCATCAGTTATTGGAAAGAAGTAGGAGGATGAGGAGGAGGACGACAAGAAGAATCTAACTTGATTTTCTTTTATTTTGATGTATTATATTTTTTTGATACTACTTATAAAATTATATAATATATATTTTTAATATATTATAATTAATTTTTAATTTATGATTGCCATATCTTTGAATTTTAAATATTATAGGTGTTAGGAACCATAATTGATTATGATTAATTAAAATAAATTTAAAAAAAAATTAATATTATAGATTTTTAAAAAATAAAATTAACTATTATCGATAGCATTAGTGACATCGCTAATACTTATTAGTGATGGCATTAGTGACAAAATAACCATCATTAATTTTTTTATTTTTTTAAAATTTAATTTAAAAATAAAAAAATAAATAGAGATGAAATTTAGCCATTACAAATGCCATCATAAATAGTGGTTATTAGTGATGACTAGAAAATTCATCGCTAATAGTGATAATTAGTGATAAGAATTATTCCGACTATCAATTAACGATGGCATTCCATCGCTAATATTATTATCGATGGCAAACCACTATTAGCGATGGCAATTAGCCATCACTAATAATAAAATTTTTTGTAGTATTTTCATCTGAAGGAATCGAAGTAAGCTAGATCTTGAATTACATTTCTTTGATCCAGACTTCAACACTACCATATATATAATACAAAGTTTCTTCATCGCTAGTCTATGCATTAGTGGCCCTGCACAAGTATCTTAATTTTTTATGAGTATTATTAGAGATAGCCCAAATCTCATATCTATAGTCATGTACAGATACTCTCATATATGTAAGCCCCTCTAAGGATGTGTGTAGTGTCACATTTTGAGGAATATCTCTTAGATTTTATTCAGAGATAAACTCTTCCTAACTACTATATAGGAGTATTAATCATCATAGAGATGGATGGAGTCTGTAACTCCTATATCAAATAAATCATGCATGCTCTCTGATCAATCAATTTATTGTTATCATATTGAACCTCTTTCACGGGATCTCTTATCATAGAGATTGGATTTCCACTATTGGAAGGTCCATTATAGGCAAAGCCCCATCCTCCTTAATGATACAAGTACCTTAGTCCTATTCAAGCCTTTAGTAAGGTAGTCAGCAAGATTTTGATTAGATTTTACTAAATCTAATCCTATTATATTACACTTTTGTTGCGATCTAATAGACTTTTATCTTAATTTTATATGTCCATTAGTTTTAGAATTTGCGAGTTTCTTTTTACAGGAGTCAATTATAGCTTTAGAATCATAATGAATAGATATAGGAGGAATGGGTATTTGTATCAAAGGAATAGATGACCACAAATTTTTAAGCCATTCAACTTTTAGGGATGTGATATCTAGGGCTATTAATTCTGCATCCATGATATTTTTAGCTATTATTGTTTATTTTATAGATTGCCAAGAAATAGGATTACCACCAAGAGTAAAAATATATTCAGAGGTAGACTTAATATCTAAAAACTCAGATATCTAGTTGGCATCACTATAACCCTCAAGTATAGTTGGATAGCTAACAAATCTAAGTTTAAAAGAAATGGTATCTTTAAAATACTAGAAAACTCTTTCTTGAGCAGTCCAATGAGACATACTAGGGTTACTGGTATACCTACTTAATCTGAAAACAACATAAGCAATATCAGGTCTAATTCTATTAGCTAGATATAAGAGTAATGCAATGATTTGAGCATATTTTTCTAGATTTATAGACTTATTAGTATTCTTTTTTAATTGGATACTAGGATCATAAGGTGTAGACAAAGGAGAAAGATTAGAATATCCAAACTTGTCTAAGATCATTTGAGTATAATATGATTGAGTTAGATAATAGGAGTTAAAAGATGTGTTTAATTTTCATATCTAAGATTACATTAGCTTGACTAAGATTTTTCATGTCAAAATGATTTGATATATAGCAAAGTTTTAATATTATTAATTAGATCAATATTTGGTGCTAATATAAGAATATTATCTATATATAGATAAAGAAAAATACATTAATCATCAAATCTTTTGTAATATAAATAATTGTCAAAGTCATTGATTTGAAAACTATTAGAGAAAATAACACTTTCAAATTTCTCATGCCATTGCTTAGGTGCTTGCTTTAGCCCATATAAGGACTTGGACTAGCTTGCACACTTATTTTCTTGATCAAGCATAGAAAAACCTTCAGCTGGTTGACCCATATAATTTTTTTCTTCTAAATCACCATAAAAAAGTAAGTTTTGATATCCGTTTGATGAACAAGAAGTTTATGAATGATGAAAGCCAAAACAAGAAGAATATGGATAGTGGAGATATGAGCAATAGGAGAATATGTATCAAAGAAGTCAAAACCTTCTTTTTATCCAAAACTTTAAGCTACAAGCCAAGCCTTGTACCTTTTCATAGATCCATCTATCCTAAGTTTTTTCTTAAAAATACACTTATATCCTAGAGGTTTGCTTCTAGAAGGTAAATCAATAAGAACCCAGGTGTTATTTTCAATGATTGATTCAATCTCACTATTTATAGCCTTTTTCTAGAAGAAAGCTTTAGAAGAGCTCATAACTTCTTGATAAATTATCAATGTTTTTTCAATCATGAATGTAATAAACTCTTTACCGAAACTCTTAGCAGTTCTACTTCTCTTACTTCTCTTAAGTTCAAGAAAAAGATTTGGTTCTAAAAGATTATGATCAAGTTGAGAAGTAGAAGGACGATCTGAAGAAGATCCAACAGTAGGGGATATTAAAGAATGATCAAATGTTTAATTAGAAATTCGACATTTGGAAAGAAAGATATTTTCAAAGAAGATTACATCTCTAGATCCAATTATAGTATTATTTGAGATTTTAAAAACTTTGGAATTACCTACTAAAAATTTATAAGTGTTACTGTCAAGAGAAAATCCTACAAAGACAGCATCTATAGTTTTAGTTCTAATATCTTTTTTTTAGGTTCAGGAATTTCGATCTTTGCTAAACACCCTCATTCTTGAAAGTAACTTAGCCTAGGTATGTGTCCTTTCTAAAGTTCATATGGAGTATTTTTATTATCCTTAGGTGGAATTTTATTTAGAACATAATAGACTAATAGAAGAGCCTCCCTCCACAAATTCTGAGATACACTAGAACTTATAATTATGGCATTGACCATGTCTAGTAGGATTTGGTTTTTACACTCAACCATACCATTAGATTGAGGTGAGTATGGAGCTATGACTTCATAAATTACTCCATGCTTTTCATAGAATAAAGCAAACTCTTTTGAAGTATACTCATCTTTTCTATTAGACCTTACTATTTTAATCTTTTTCTCCTGTTGGTTTTTAGCTTCAGCTTTATAAATTTTAAATTTGTCAAGAACTTCATCTTTAGTTTTTAAAAGATAGGTGAAACAAAATTTGGAGAAATCATCTATAAAAGTCATAAAATATCGATTTTCTCCTCTAGTTGGTTTCATATTTGAGTCACATATATCACTATGAATAAGTTCTAACTTTTGGATATTCCTAGTTGTAATTGATTTAAAAGATTTTTTTGGTTGCTTGGATTATGTACATATTTCACATTTACTATGATCGATTTTGATTTTAGGAATCAAGTTTAAATTTGATATTTTCATGATTAACCTATGATTTACATGTCCTAGTCTACTATACCATACATCATAAGATTCAGTATTTATCACATTAGATTGATTAAAGAATAAGGAAGACTTATTATTAATTAAAAGAGGTAGTATATTGATTTTGAAAAGACCCTCAGACACAAAGCCTTTTCCAATAAATATTTCTCCTTTAGAGATTACAACTTTATTTGATTATAACACAACTTTATAATCTAGTTGTACCAACAAAGATCCACTAATTAAATTCTTATGAATCTCGGGTACATGCTGAATATCGTGTACAGTTAGAATTTTTTCAGATGTTAGTCACAGTTCCAACTCCTATCATATTGATAGATATCCCATTTTTTACAATTATACTTCCTCCACTTGAGTCCTGATAGGAATAATACCAAGCCCTATCAGTACAAACATGAATATTGGTACCAGGATCTAGCTGGCCATGAATTTAGGTTTGAAAAGATAAGATTAATAGTTGGTACAAAGATTACTAATCTAAAAATAGAATTTGAAGGTCCAGTCTCTATCATGTTAACTTAAGATTTATGTTGATTTGGTCGATCCTTCTTGAAGGTGGTGATCTTTTCTTTCTTTCTATAATAACATGCTACGGCAAGATGGATATCTCGACTATAGATAAGGCAGAATCTTTCATCATTTTTTTTTCTTATTTTCTTTTGATTTATAAGATTTAGAATTACCTTTAGGACCTTTACCATTGGGTTTAAAGGTTTTAAAATTTTTAAACTTAGTTTATAATTCCAGTTTTGAAATTATCTAGGTTGATTGTCTTTAAAATTTTGATTCTTTTTTTGAGAATCAACCTCAGTTAAATTTATCTTGGTTTGCATTTGATTTTCTTTAGCCTCCCTAAGTCGGTGTTGGTCTTCTATTCTAATGGATTGGATAACAAATCTAAGACTTAGACTTCCTTGAGTTCTTCTAAGTTCTTAGGCAAATTTAGACCAAGAAGGCAATAACTTATCAATTAAACAAGATATTTGATAGTTTTCATCTAACATAGAACCATTCCTATGAATCTCATGGATAAAGTTTTAAAATTGATGGATCTGATCATTAATAGAAATATTATCTATTATTTTATAATTATTAAAGTTTATTACAGTAAATCTTTGAATTTCTTTATTATTTCTGATATAGGCATTTTCTAAGGCATGTTAGAGTTTTTTAGTAGTCTTATATTTTTTGTAGGTTTTATATAATTCATCTAAAAGACAATCAAGAATTCTAAACCTATAGTAAAACTTTATTTTCTCTAGAGATTTGTCTACTACAGGTTTAGGATCTAAGAAATCAAAAGAAGAAAATCCTTTTGAAAGATAAGAAAGATGTTTTTCATAGCAGATATAAGGCCCAATATTATAAGTTAGTCTTCTAGATGTTCTTGCCATCTAGCAAATCTCGAACCATAAAATTTTTCAAATTTGAGGTTAGATACATCATCGCTTCCCATTCTTAAAGATTTAATAAAAACAATTAGAGAAAAGAAGATGAGATATAGAAGCTGCAAAAAAAATTTAAAAATTCTATTTAATATTTTCATGATTATAAACAACCTTTAGAATTGGTTTAACCTTGTTTATAATTACTTAATTAAATACAACAAAAAGGAGTAAATATTAATAATTAATTAGTATATCTAAAATATACCAAGCGGATTTTCAAGAATAAAATAAGATGATTATGTCTAAAGAATACTAATCTAATTTTATATTGAATTAGCATATTATAAGCTTAAACATAATTTAGGAAATTACATCTTAGAATGTTAAAGTACTGTATAAGATCGCTAAATTAAATGCAAGCACGATTGTGATGGAGATTGATGAAGGCTTTCTGAAAACAACATCTGAAGATACGATCTGATTCGGTTTGGTTTACACGTGTATTAAAGATTTTTCTTCAAATCTTCCCAAATATCTTTAAGGATTAAATCAAATCTTTTTTTATATAAATATCTAAAAAAAAATTTTATGTTCAATATGAATTAAAAATATCTTAAAAAATTGATAACAAGATTTGAAAAAAAAATAATTTTTTTTTTAATTTTCTACCAACAGCACAGACTTCTCGGCATCTCCTCTCACATCAAACATCGCATGCTAAAACTCAAATAACTTCAATAAAGCAAGCACATCATACATGTGAACGGCAACACATCATACACCTAAAAGAAGCATAGCCACGTACGGTTACTAGCTAGCTCTTGTAATATTCCACCCGGTTGTCAAAAGCTGGCCGGCCATCATAAGAGAATCCAATGTCTAATCACGTTCCCACAAAAGAAAATAAAAAAAAAATTCTGAATACATATTGTAGTTTCCACGATGATTTTTATCATTAAAGTTATTATTCATCGTCTCATACTTCTTCAGCTAATAATACCTCTATCGCTAATGGCTATAAATGGACCATCAAGATAGATCACGTTAAAACATTCTGTAAGGAGCTAACATGCGAAGGTGTTTGAAGACTCGAAGAAAATCCGCAGGACGCAGGCTTATGGGCTAAGCTTTTCTTACTCGAAGAAAGAAGGAAGCACCAATAAACAACACGGTCAATAAATAAACCCGTTAACAGTGTCAAAACGGTACACGTGTTACACAACACATGAAATTTTGTAGCAGAGAGTATCAACGTAGAGATTCGCTCCCGATCATGGAGATCAAAGTGGGCCAAACCCGGCTGGCCCCACAATGGCATGTACTTGCTCTTCCTTCCTCTCCCTAACCCCATAACGCATCCAGCGTACATCCAATCCGAAGTCCAACATGCGGTGTAGCGTACACGCGTGCATCCCGTGCGCCTTTACCCACACCTCATCTCGTACCCCATACACACCGCATCTCCTTCTCACTTCCCCAACCTTACTCGCCCCCCTATCCACTCCTCCTCTCACAACACCCAACGCGATAACGTACACAGCTCCGCCATCTCCAACTACGCAGATGTGGATCATGCCACGTGCCACGAAGCGGAAGGTACCAGCAGGAAGGAGTTGGTGTACGGTGTTGCGCTATTACTTTGAGGATGGGTTGGCGTGTAGGTGGGCAATAAATAAAGGAGTGGAAGGGTGGGGATTGTCCCACCCACCGACTCCGCCGTCCACGAAACGGAGCGTTGATTTGGTTCTGGTTTGTGAAAAGCGGCGAGAGGAGGGGGTGGGGGCGCCCACACGCGTCACGCGGCCGCGCTGCTCCCCGCCCCACGACACGATACCGCTGCGCTCCACGTGGGCGTCGGCCAGACAGTAGTCCCCCGAGACCCAGAATCACTGACCGCTCGACACGGGACACCACCCCTTCGCCCCCTCTCCCCGTATCACTGCTAACACTGCTGTTACTGTTACTCCGAGTCCTTTCTTTATTCCGTCCGCTTTATCTGGCGACTGAGGACAGAAAGAGAGAGAGAGAGAGAGAGAGAGAGAGAGAGAGAGGGGCTGAAAGAAAAGAAAAGAAAAAAAAAAGCTTATAATATAAAAGAAGCGGAGGGAGGGAGGGAAAATGATGCCAGGCGCCGCTCGTCAGTCCGTACAGCAGGTGGAGTGCGGTAGGGCTGACATCACGGCCTCAGGGTGGGGCTCGGGCGAGTCACATGAGAGCGCCTGTGTGCCTCTACTCGTCGCTTTAGACGGAGAGAAGATTAGACTTGAGAGAGAATAGAGCGAAACCAAATAGAAGGCGACCGGGGCTGCTTCCCCCTATCCCGTCTCCTCGCTTTGAAAATCGCCCACCACCGTTGCTGCCGATGGGCCCCACCTTATAATTTATTTTATTATATACACGCACACCTTCTGCCGCGAGTCTCTACCACCTTGTCCTCACGTTATTGCTTCACCTTTCTTTTTTTTCCACTGCTTGAAGCAAACAGATGGGGAGTCGAGGAGAAGGGCACTACAGGGGGGTCAGGAAGAGGCCGTGGGGGAGGTACGCCGCCGAGATACGGGACCCGTGGAAGAAGACAAGGGTGTGGCTGGGGACCTTCGACACCCCCGAGGAGGCCGCGCTCGCCTACGACCAGGCCGCCCGCTCCCTCCGCGGCGAGAAGGCCAAGACCAACTTCCCCCTCCCCTCGCCCCCGCCGCCCCACCTCAGCCTCGACCTCAACGCCCCCTGCCACCTCTGGATGGGCCCGCCGCCGCCGCCGCCACCTCAGCCACAGGCGGTGGCCGCGGCGATGGGGTCTCGCCCACCGTCCACGATCTTGATGCTGGGAGGGTTCGGAGGCGGCGGGGATTGCCCGCCGGGAAGGGGGAGGGAGCCGGCTCAGGAGTCGCCGGCGGCGGCGTCCGCGTCCTTCTTCGGCGCGGTGGCAAGAGGTCTACCCTTCGATCTCAACGAGCCGCCGCCGGCCTCGTCCCTCTTGTTCGGTTGAACGACCCGCTGCTCTATAGTGTCCGCTCTTGCCGTGCTCCTAGTTTCTTTTCTTTTCCCCCTTGCTTTTTAGCTATTTCCTTTCTCTTTATTCACTT
>QRFJ01002923.1:0-135000 GCA_006176705.1 Cocos nucifera | reverse complement strand
CCAGTCGAGATTGAAGTTGAAATCTAGGCTCGGAGGAGATCTCGTCTCCAGCCGAGGTTGAAGTTGAAATCGAAGCTTGGAAGAGATCTTATCTCTAGCCGAGGTTGAAGGAGATCTCATCTCTTGTTGATGAAGATGTTGAAGCTCAGGAAAGATCCTATTTCCAGTCGAGGTTGAAGTTGAAGTTGAGGCTCAGGAGAGGTCTCATCTCCAGCCGAGATTGAAGTTGAAATTGAGCTCGGAAGAGATCTCGTCTTCAGTCGAGATTGAAGTTGAAATCGAGGCTCGGGGGAGATCTTATCTCTAGTTGAGGTTAAAGAAGTCTCATCTCCTATTTGAAAATGGAATCTCATGAGCCGATCTTCCAGAAGGTTGAAGTTGAAATCGAGGCTCGGAGGAGATCTTATTCTCGCCGAGGTTGAAGGAGATTCTCATTTCCTATGACGTAGACTCTGGAGCTGAAAGAGATCTTATCTCCACGATTGAGATTGAAAAAAATCTTATCTCCTGCCAACGTAGACTCTGAAGCTCGGAAGAGATTATCTTCAGCAGTCAAGGTTGAAGGAGATCTCATCTCCTGTCGATGTAAACTCTAGAGCTCAAAAGATCTTATCTCCAACAGCCGAGGTCAAAAGGGAGCTCGGAGAAGATCTATCTCCAGCTGAGATAAAGGTCTGAAGGAGATCTTATCTTCTATTAACGTAGAAGCTCGGAGGAGTCTTATCTCCAGCAAATCGAGGTCGAAGAAGATCTTATCTCCTACGACTAGAGACTTGAAGCTGAGGAAGATCTATCTCTGTAGCCAAAGTCAAAGATGGAGCTGGAGAGATCTTATCCAGTTAGTCGAGGTTGAGAGATCTTATCTCCTGTTAGCATAGAAGCTCGGAGAAGATCTTATCTCCAGCAGTCGAGGTTGAAGAAGATTTTATCTCCTACTGATGTAGAAGCTCAGGAGAGATCTTATCTTCGACAGTCGAGGTTGAAGAAGATCTTATCTCCTACAATTATCGAGCATAATGAGGCCGTTGTCGGAGCCTTTCCTCTTGCCGTCTAGAATGAAACGAGGTCTTCGACTTTGCTCACATTAGACGACGTTTCTCTCCTCCTGTTCCTAACGTGCTATGGGGTACATACCGTTGTCAAGGCTCTCCCCTATCTCGTCTAAAATGAACTAGGCCTTCAACTTTACTCGCATTAGGATGAAGTTCTCCTCCTATTCCTAATGACCTATGGGGGCACATAAGGATCGTTGTTGGGGCCTCTCCCTTCATTCGTCTAAAATGAATAAGGCCTTCGACTTTGCTCGCATTAGGATGAGGTTCTCCTTCTGATCCTAATGGACTGGGGGCACAAAATGGATGTTTCAGGCTCTCTTCCATCTCATTAAAATAAACGAGGCTTCGACTTGCTCATGTTTAGGAATGAAGGCTCCCCTCTATTCTAACATGGTCATATTATTTGCTTCTTTCTATCATCAGGTATTTTCATTCGAGAAACAATTGTTTGAAATGGAGAACTTATTAAAATTTTTTTTATAGTACATTCTCTGATTCTTTGATTCCAGATTGGGAGCGTTGTTCTCCGAGCTTTTCAATGAAGTTCAGATCTAACGACCTTCTCTATTTTTGCTGGCTTCTCAATTTGGAGCAACTTCTCTGGCTTGACGCTGGAGATATAGCCCATCAAATATCAAGCCCTAGATAGCATCGATGATATCGGGGGCGGCTATCTTCTGTTGTCCTCCTCATTGATGTTTTAGCTGAGGTTCGCCTTAGCTTGCTTCAGATCGACTATGGAACATTGAGAGGCATAGTTGAGAAACTTTCTGGGGGGAGGACTTCGTGCCCTTCTATTGGGGCTTCCTTGACGATGAGCTCAAGAAGGAGTTCAGACTCGCTTGTGCTCGGGGGAGGGTCCATGAGCATGGCCGAGCTTATTCGGTCCTTCTGTGAAACCTTGGGGAGAACTTCATGCCCTTTTTGAAGCTCCTTGACGATGAGCTGAAAGTGATTCGCCTCACGTGCCTGGGGTAGCCATGAGCATGGTCGAGCTTCATTCAACCTCCTGGAAACTCTAGGGAAACATATATCTTTTATCGGGCTTTCTTTGATGACCTGAACGGAGTCACATCGTTTCACCGTGGGATCTATGAGCAGCGAGCTTCATTCGACTCTGTGAAAACTTTCTGAGGAAATTCATATCCTTTATCGGACTTTCTTGACGAGAGTAAGGGATTCATATCCTTTCACTATAGGGGAGCCCAGTAGACGCAGCTGAACTTCATTCCCCTCCTATGAAGCCATGGAGAGAACTTCGTATCTTTTAATCCCGAACTTCTTGATAAGAGCTGAGAGAGTTCAGCCTCGCTTGCCTTCTTCGAGAAGCCTAGAGCACGCCCAATTCATTCTCCTTCTAGAAATTTGCTGGGGAAACTTCACTGCCTTTTTATCAGATCATCCTGAATTGAAGCCGAGGGAGTTCGTCCATGCTTGCCTCGGGGGGAGCCTGCACAGTCGAACTTCATCTGTCTTCTTGAGCTCCTGGGGGAGACTTAGTCTTTGTCGGAGCATTCCGGACGATGACCGAGGGATAGTAGGCTCGCTGCCGAGGAGACCCGTGGCATGTCGAACTTCATTATGCTCCTACAAGCCTCCTGAGGAAACTTATGCGCTTTAAATCAGACTTCCTTGATGATCTCTGAGGGGGTATTGCTCGCTTGCGCGGTGGAGCCGTGAGCTAGGTCGAACTTCATCTGCCTTCTTGAACTTGTGGAGAGAACTTCTGCTCCGTATTCTATTCTGACATGAATGGGTATGCTAAGGAAAATTTTTTTGGGATTGGATTTGGGTAAATAGCAGGGAAGGCTCTGAGAAATGGCTGCCATCTCGTGAGCCTCTGAACCACTGCTAGCAGTTTGGCTGCTCCAGTTTACATGATCGTCGGAGGTGGAGATTGAATGTAATATGGGAGAGTGATGGATCGGCTAGTCTGACGGTAGACATGTAAGTCTGAATGATCGCTTCTTTGAGTTTTCTGGATGAAGAAAGATGAGATGAACTTAGAGAGGAGGTGGCGGAGCTGACACTTTTTAAAAATAATACTTCAGAGAATATGGCCCTTCTAACACAATTTGTGGTGCAGAATCTTCGACGTCGACCGCGCTGAGGGAGTGGACATGGTCACGTTGGTGTCTAAAAAATAAGTTCATCGAGTCTGATGGTGCTTCGGTGGAGCTCACGATAAGTCAGTCTTCTGGCCAACAAAAATGGAGGCTCAAGGAGAGTGTAGAGTTCAAAAAGAGAAGAAGTAGAGAAAGCGAAGAAAACGGGGCTGAGGATCTTTTATAGGGGATGTGATGTAGGACACTGCAGCTAGTGACAGGGAATGCGAGGCTAGTAAAATTGTACGGAGAGGAAAGATCGTCAGAGTCGTGATACCAGACATCATAGGGGCGCTAGTCGACGAGTCAGTACGAGAGACCGTGGATGCGCTGTGGCAACTGATGATCATTCTCGAATAATAATAGTAACTAGAGAAAGCAGGCATTGTAGGTGAGACTTGGCAGAATCAAATTGAGGAAAAGTTTTGACTGCCTGAAGAAATAACCCGGGCAAACTATCGAAGATGATGGACGCGCACATGACTCTGGGGCGACACGATGAGTGTCTGTACACAGTTTGGCTCTGAGATTGCGAAGAAAAAAGTTAAGATTCGCTTACGTAGAGGTGATTCTGAAGGAGTGAAGGGAAATCGACTTCTGTAGAGTCGACGAAGAAGGAAGCTGCGGAAGGAGTTTGGCTTCCGTGGCGTTCCGACAGGCAGAAGTATGTGAGTAGGTAAGGTATCGGCTCTCGTAGGAGTCTGACGGCGTAGGTGAGCACCGAAAGAAGTTCGGCTGTAGGCGATCTGATGAAGAAGGTGGGAAAGAGTTTCGGCTTTCGTTAGGAGTCCGAACTGCAAAAATTCGAAAGGGTAGGAACTGCCGGAATGTCTTAAGGCATCCGATGGAAGAGAAGCTCGGGAAGGGGTTTGATACTCTCCGTAAGAACACACCCGACTGCGGAGCATTCGGGAAGGAGTTTGGCTCTTTAAGGTTCGGCAGTTCGGTCGTTTGGAAATCAACTGGAGCTCGGTCGTTGAGAAGTTCGACCGACTGAAGAAATTTGGCTGGGACTTGGCCGCTGGAAAGTTCGGCTGGCTGAAGGAGTTTGGCTAAGATTTGGCCGCTGAAGCTCTTCTGTGATCACCGATTGTATTGGGCTAAGCATCAGGCTGGACTTCGGCAGGAGCGGGGTTTATCCCCAATAATGATGATTTTCGACTTTACATTGAATAAATAATTCTTTATGATATATGTATCACATGTTGACTATTATGATTGTTATATCGAATATTTTAAAATTACACAAGAAATATAATATAAAATTATTAAATATTTTATTAATGGTATAAGAGGATTTGGACTAATCATGATGTGGATCATCAATTATTAGTTGGATCATGATATCTTAGATTACTAATCATGAGCTGAATCTTGATAACCTAGTTCATTGTCATAGGTCGAAGTATAGATATCTTATTTTGCCACCATAGGCTAAAACGTTGGTTATGATTTGCTAGTGATAGCTCGAAGTGTAATCGTGACTAGTCCAAAACTAAAAGACAAATATTAATTTAGATCATGTTAATGAAACATGAAGGATAAATCATATGAACCTGCTAGTGATGTTTATAATGGATTTGCGATAATATACGATTTGTGATATATGTTTATATAACTATTTTGAGTTATATTGAATGCCTGATATAAAATTTTGTAGTTTATATTTTTTCTTTGATACTGTTCATTTATTATTTTTAAATTATATTACTATACTGATATGAGTGTGTGAAGATTTTTACTAAATATAAAGCTCACATCTTCAATTCTCTCTTTCCATTTAGAGTCGCAGAATGCATAGCATTGAATGGACTAGAGTATAGAGTTCGAGAGATGGAATCATTTTATAGGTCTTGCATTATCTCGAAAGCATCACTTTAAGCTTCATGTATTTGTATCACATGGTCAACCTAGGTAATGAAATAAAAAAAATTCAATATGAATCATAATTTATTAGATATAATTTGGATAATTGAAATTTTCTGCAAATGCCACTTCAATGTCAATATTTATATGATCTTGCATAAATATATAGAAAAAAAAATGATAACAAACAGGCTCTTTTATTTTTTCATTTTTTGATTTGAACTCCAAGCTTTTCCTTCTTATCATTGACCTACCACCTCCATAAAATCATAATTCAGTTGTAAGGAATAGGTGCACTAAATGATAATAACAGCTCAAATATTGTATGTATCTCATTTTGTGTATCATGCTACCAATAGCATTGCATTTTATTCCATCCCTTGCTAGCAATGGTAGGAATACAGATTTTGCTTCATAGAAATTGAAATTTGGTTACTGATATTTAATAACAAGAAAGAAGATGGATAATTCAGATTGGGTTGCAACAAACCAATACAACAAGGACCCATGAGTTACAAGAGCACGATGGGGATTTTCTGATTTCGGGGATGTAGGGGCCTTGGGGCGGCTAAGACAAAATGTAAGTGAACCGATCCATACACACACACACATATATATATATATATACACACACATTTGTGGGTATAGATATGCAAATACATACATACATACATATAAATGTCGTTTCAGTTTAATTTGGATTTTTCAAAATTTAAATCAAAACTCAACTAAATATGAAAAAATCCAATCCAAACCGAACTAAAATTAATGGTTTGAATTTGTTTTGTGGTTTGACCGATTTAGTTGCACACTTCTACTTTAAACTTTCTTATTTATCAATCTACACATATCTCAAAATGATGTTCATACGATCCATCAATTAATTTGTGCGAAGCAATGTGAATATTTTTTTCGCGTGAAAGACAACCTCTACTCATCCAATTGGTAGCTATGGAAGTCATAATCATGTGCATTTCCCTTGATGTAATGCATGCAATCAAATTTCAAGTCAAGCAGGCAGTGATTTTTATTTATGCAAAATTTAAATTTTAGATCAGTTTTAACTTGATGAGTTGCTTGAAACTTAGTCTCAACTATTTGACTCAATCAAGTCCTAAATAATAACCATAATCAATTTCAATACCATCTCTTTTTTTTTTTTTAATTTATTTTTTGAAATTTTAACCATGACAAGTTAAGGAGCATATTTTTTTAGAACATTTAGTATAAAATACAATAATATAAAAAGGTTTAGGGCTTCTGCTTCTCACCCATCCCAAAACATCATTGTTTCCGGTATTCCCACTGGTCCACACAACCTTAATGTTTCTGATTCTCATCATGTGCCATTTGTGTTGAGGAGATTCTCCTAGCCCATCCCTCATGCACTATATGTCAATATACAAATAATAATTGATAACATATCAGATAATCATGCATCAATATCTCTCAATATTTTTGAATTTTATTATTTGATTAATATATTGATTGTATGATATCAATAAATCACAGAGTCAAGGTATCATGGGTCCCCAGAAATTAGTATCCATGTGAAAGCATTTTGGTGCCAATGCATTCAAGTACATCCAGTGAAGCTGAAGTGGTCAATCTATCAAGTTGCAAACTTATCAACAATTAGACCAATTAGCCTAAGATCTAATCCAGCTTTCTGCTAGGATTTGACAAGTTAAGGGTATTTGAAGAGAAGAGAAGGCTATCCCTTTGCGTAGGTCATTGTATATGAACCTTCCATTTAAAAAAAAAAAAAAAAAAGAATCAGATCAAGTCATTGCTAGACAGAATTAGCATTGTTATCAACAGTTTTTTTACAATAAGCATGAGGAAGCTGCAATATTACTTCCACTCTTCTGTTGCCATCGGAACAACATTTAAAATACTATTACGGAGTATCTATCTATCTATCTATTTATCAAGACATATACATGAATGAATACACCCTTAATTTAGAAATTGTTATTCAGCTTTTATTACCCCAGATGGTTGGTAGGTCCATGTTGGTATATGTATTCACAAGCACACGTAATCATTCAAGACTGGATATACTTGATGGAACGCGTTTAATTTTACTTGAAGGAAATTGTAGATATTATGATAATAAATCAAAAGGAAAAAATATATATGAAGCTGTCCAATTCCAAATTGACACCATCAAGAAGGGCACTGGATCGCCCCGTCACATTGGTCGGTCACCTCAATGTACCCAACTGGACCTGGTCTATACTTTGTTTCGATTGTCCGATTTATCGATAAGGTTCCCTGTATCGCGGGACGTGAAACATGTTTTGATGGCGATCGCAGCCCAGGTTTGGCCAGGAGTTCGCATCCTGTCGGTTGGACCATCCTCCGCTTAGGCCTGGGTTCAGGTGACCGTGCCCATTTCGTTTCACAACGAAAATAAGTGGAACAAATCGGATCATCAGAGTCACTTGGGAACTGGCAGTGTACTGAAGTTAAGACTAATAAAGTTGGGGATGCTGTCATGCTATCTTTCAGTTTTGCGGGGCTCGCGAGCCTTGTCCTCCTTTCAGGCCGCGCACATGGCTCCGGACATGTTATGCCAAACTGTGATAATTTGGCTAATGTTTGAAGAAAAATGTTAAGGAAATAGTATTACTGTGATTATTTTTACCTTATGCTTTGTTCAAACATTACCTTAACAGTGCTTACAAAAAAGAGGGGAAAAAAATCAGAGATAAGTATGAGGATTACGAGTCTATGCAATGGGTTGAGGCTCCATTCTCTATTCCTCTTCTTTGATTTTTCTCAACAAATATCTGTTGTTCGTCTATAATATAGTGAAAAAAGGTTATCGTTGCACCCATCATTATTTTACTTATCTGTTAATATTATGGAATGGAGCTAGTGCGGCCTCGGCTTATTTAGGATCGACCACCGACCTATTCCAATGGATTGTTTAGACGAAACGATGCGACACTTCGCCTACGGTTAGCTATAGATTGGCCTAAGTCGACCTACAATTCCGACCGACCTACTGAATATCGCTTCCTAGCAAAACGATGTAGATCTTTATACCTCATCCTCATCGGATCCAGATTGGTTGCCGAGCTACATAAACAGGATGACCTATCATAGCCCATCAATGGTCGACCTACAACCGTTCTTGCTGAAAATGCATTCTCTCCGAATCGAAAAACTCGAATAAAGAAAGAATCTTTCGTAATCTCATTTTTCAAGAAGGAAAGAAATCTTTCGAATCAATCCGAGACGACAAACTCGAAAAGCTGTTAGAGTCCGAAACAGATATGACTCCAATTCCTCTCCTATAAATAAAGAAGCTTTGGGACCCTCTAGGTATGTCATTCAATTCGACGCTTTCTCTCCTCATTATTCTCTAATCTCTTAACTTGAGCGTTGGAGGGTCTTTACTGAAGAACACTTCGATGGAAACTTTATTGCAGGTGAACGGGCGAAGTTCCAGCAAAGTTCATCCTCGACCTCATATTTCTTGGTGGCCGAGCTCCTCCATCCTCGTCGGCCGACCTCAAGCCGGAAGATCCAGAAGTAACATTTGGTGCTAGAAGAAGAGCCTCGGCTAATTTTGAGGTCTAATTTTGAGGAAAGAAAATACGTCACCGGATATCATGAGAATTCGAAGGGGAACATCAAATGTGTCCCAGCATTCTAGTGGTCGGAGGACCTACAATGCTCAGCAGGTTAACACTTCTCCACTACCAATCTAGGATAACCCACCAATGGCGTCAGCGATCTCACAGGAACAGTATGATGCGCTGCTTTATCAGGTGTAAGCACTATCAGCCATCGTAAGAGAAATACAATAGGCCGATGAGCGCCATTCAGTCGAAGAAAATTCAAATCTGGTCTAGATAGGGCCGAAGGAACGACACCCCCGAAGCCTAAGGGCGGAGACCAGTCGTCACAGCCGACCTATCAGTCCTTTCCATCGAAGATCTGAATGCTTGTCCACATCAATTTTCAGAAGAGGCTCTACCCTGGGCTATGAGACTCCTCAGCACCGAGCCACTTGTGAGGATGACATGGAGAAAAAGCTCAAAGAGATGCAACGACAGTTGGATGTATTGCAGGAGCCGAGGCAATAAGGGAAGGATTTGAGGTTCAATGTCGATTTCCCGTTCACTCAGAAGATTATGAATGAACCCTTGCCACGTCGGTTCAAGATTTCTTAAATGGAGCTTTACGATGGAGCAGCTGATCCCGTAGATCATCTGAATAGCTTTCGAACTCTTATGCATCTGCAAGGGGCAATCGACGTAATACTATGTTGAGCTTTTTCTTCAACTTTGAGAAAGACGGCTCGATATTGGTACTGAAACCTGGCTCCATAGATTTCTTTTACTAGTTGAGCCGTCTATTCATTATCCACTTCGTAAGCAGTCGTCAGCAACGTCGTAACTCTGACTTCCTCATGCGCATCAAGCAATGAAAGAATGAGCTCTTTCGAGAGTATATCAATCGCTTCAATGCAGCCACCTTGGAGGTCCAAAATTTAGATCCATCAGTGGCCATGATGGCGTTCAAGGCTGGCCTCCTCTAAAATGACCTTTTGTTCTTCCTCAACTTGGACTATCCAAAGGACTTTGTCGAGATTCTAGAATGAGCGGAGAAGTTTGCCTAGGTCGAAGAGGCTTGGAACCAGCAAGAAAGTAGCTGAGATGGTATGTTGGATCCATCTCAAAAGTAGAAGAAGAAAAAAGACCATAAACGGGTGCAACATCGTTGGGAGGAGCCATGATTTCATCAATCGCATACCCCACCTCGGAGAAAGTATCTATAGAAGGTTAGAGACTTAGCTTCTAGCTTTTTAGCAATAGATGTTCAGCAGATATTAAGGATGGAAAATGAACGAACTGATCTCCTTTCTGAGCTAGCAACCTATGGGACGGCCGACCTAAAAAGAAGCTCATATATGAAAGTCCTAGAGAAGCTGAGTATTGAGGAGGCCTCGATAATGCAAGCTAATCCAGAACTGAGCTGGATAGATCCTATCCTCTATTACTTGCAAGACGAAATTTTGCCTGTGGATCGAGATGAGGCAAAAAGGTTGAGATGTCTCGCTCCATAATACATTGTCTATGAAGAAAAGTTGTATAGGAGGTCTTTCACCCTACCTCTACTCAGATGCCTCCATCCTTCGGAAGCCAACTATATCCTACGGAAAGTTCACGAAGGAATCTGTGGTAATCACCTGGGGGGCAAGGCTCTGTCGCACAAAATATTATCGCAGGGATATTTTTGGCCAACCATGCAAAGAGATGCAGCCAATCTAATGAGTAAGTGTGACCAATGCCAAAGGACCTCAAACATTCAATGCCGACCATCGACTTCATTGGCCCCGATCACGATCCCTTGGCCCTTTGCTCAATAGGAAATGGATATCCTCGGATCATTTTCCATCACCGTGGCACAGAAGAAGTTTCTGATTGTCGTGATTGACTATTTTATTAAATGGAAGAAAGCAGAGGTAGTAGCTATGATTATCGAAGTCAGAGTTCAAAATTTTATCTGAAAGTCTATCATATGTCGATATGGTTTACCCCATGCCGTCATAACCGATAATGGACGATAATTCAATAATCTGAGGTTTACAGAGTTCTATAATGACTACGAGATTTCTCATAGATTGACGTCAGTAGATCATCCACAGACTAATGGTGAGGCCAAGATGACAAACAGGACATTATTGTAGGGGTTAAAAGCTCGCATAAATCAGGCAAAAGGATCGTGGGTCAAAGAGTTGTATAACATTCTTTGGACGTATCGCACGATGCAACGTGTCCTAACTAGAGAGACTGAAGGAAAAATTCTATTTTTCGA
Organism: Cocos nucifera; assembly: GCA_006176705.1. Lineage (NCBI taxonomy): Eukaryota > Viridiplantae > Streptophyta > Magnoliopsida > Arecales > Arecaceae > Cocos > Cocos nucifera. The sequence goes on along the minus strand of QRFJ01002923.1, from coordinate 124,139 downwards.
ATCAGATTTATTCAGATCTGATTGGATCAAAAGAAATATTTTAAAAAAAAAATTTCTTAGATCTAAATTAGATCTGAGACTCTTCAGATCTAATTTTATCGATCTAATAAAATAAAATAAAATAAATTAAATTAAATCTAATTTAATTATACCTTTATTATGGGTAATCCTATTATCCTATGATGATCTCAATATTTGCCTGAGGTTCTGGATGTAGTCATGCAAGCGCCTAGCCTCTATCGGTATCCACTCGGATAGAATCTGAAGATCTTCTTCTTCTCAATCTATGTTTTAAAATCAAATCTGGATCTGATCTTAAAGATCTTCAAAATGGCTTTTGAAGATCAGCCATTGTCTCTTGCAGCAGTGCTACCTTCTTCCTTTCCTATCGTCTTTCTCTTGCTTGGATCGCACGAAACTCAAGCCCAAAAACTCTTGGATGTGGATAAAAGAGAGAGGATCAGAAGGTGGCATGGAGAGGGAGAGAGAGAAGCCTTGTAGCATGGGCAAAGGATAGAAACTCATAATTCTAGGTGCATACGTGGTTTATTTAGATCCTGCTGCACCATGCAGTGCCACATCATTCTGATTAATCACGATCCTTTATGCAATCAGATCTAAATTTGATTGGTGGGGTAACATCATCTGATCCAATCAGATTAGAGTTCCTCATAAACCTCCTTAGGTGGCGCCAAGACTGATCAAACAAGACTCTTTGGCGTCACCTAAGTTGAAACCATGAAGCAACTTAGAGTCCCATGTTCTCTCCTATGGGCGTATGACACAAAGACAGATGTCTAAGTATCAAAGATTAATATTTGACTAAAGCCAATAGACAAGATTTAGCAGGTGATAAAAAATGATAGGTGTTGTCTCAAATTTATCTCATAAATTAAGATAATCATTTTCTGATCTGAAAAAGCTCCAATCAGACCAAGTAAAGGTTCTTGATGAAGGAAAATCCTGATTTTTCGGTCCAGGTTCGTTTAGATCTGATCAGATCAAGAGATATATTTCAAAAATTTTTCCCTTGATCCCAATCAGATCTTGATATGTTTCAGATCTGATTCTTATTATTTTAATAAAATAAAATTAAAAGATAAATTAAATCAAATTTAATTTACCTGATCTGGGTAATCCTATTACCCTATTGATGATCCTGTTTGCAGTGGAAGGTTCTGGATCTTAGCCACGCAAGCGCCTGGCCTCTACCGGTATTCACTCGGGTTGGATCTGGAGATCCTCTTCTTTTCTATCACACCTCCAAAAATCAGATCTGGATCTGATCTGGAGGATCTTCAAAACTCTTTTGAAGATGAGCAGTCGTCCTTTGCAGCAGCGTAGCCTTCTTATTTTGATCGTCTTTCTTTGATCTAAATCGCACCAATCAAGGTCCAAAACTCCTTTTGGACGTGGAGAGCAAGGGGAGAAGGTGGTTTGACGTGGAGAGGGAGGGGAGAGGCAGCCTTGGGGCGTGGAGAAACTATGATCTCATCATATCTCTATTTCATGCAACCTGAGTTGGATACAGGGTCTTATTTACATTGACATCATTGACATGATCTCTATCATTGACATCATCGAAACTCCTTTCGATGGATCAGAACTCTTCTGATTCGAACAGCTAGAATGATCGATCATCTAAATCATTCTAATTGCTCCCAAAATCCACCAGTGACACCTAGCAGTATATGGTGGCAACCCATTAGAGCTAAATGCGAATCTCTTGGTGCAGCTACCTGTGTGATTCAGTTCTTCTATCTTGAGCCCCGATCAGATTAGGGTTAAGGTGAACTCGTGCCATGAGCCGGAAGGACCTAAATTCTAACTTGTCCGCTTGTTGTCTTTTGACATGAGCCGGACAACCCCAAATTCTGAGATGACTCAGACTTGGTTTCTTACCGTGCCATATCTCATATGGTGTGGTAGAAACGGTTTTAGAGGAAACCCTGTTCAGTAGATAGATTGAAGTTAACAATGAGTGTCCCCAAAGGAAATGAGGGAGGTCTGTGAAGCTCATCATGCATCGAACCATATCTAATAGAGTCCGATTTCTCCGTTCTGAAATCCCGTTGAGTTGAGATTTTTCTGGTAGAGTCAATTGAGAGACTATGCCATTATCCTCGAGATAGTATAGGAATTCCCTGCTAAGGTATTCACCTCCTCGATCTGATCGAAGAACTTTAATGGGTTTTCCTATTTATTTTTCTACTTCATGTCTGAATTCTTTGAACTTTTTCAAAGGCTTCAGACTTGTGTCTTATAAGATACACATACCCATACCTAGACAGATCATCGGTAAAGATAATGAAGTAGATAAAATTGCCTCTAGCCGGCACATCAAATGGGCCGCACATATCTGTATGTACTAGGGCAAGGAGATCTGTGGCCCTCTCCCCATGTCCAACAAAAGGGAGTTTAGTCATTTTGCCTTGAAGACAGGATTCACAAGTTGGATACGACTCGGAAGTCAATGGACTCAATAGTCCATTTTTCTCCAATTTGTTGATCCTATCTTCTGCTATATGACCTAATCTCAGGTGCCATATATATCTGTCGTTTGGACTATCCCTAGGTCGTTTGGCATTCATGTTTTGCTCGATAGTTTGAACAGGTACATCAATATGTAGCTGATAAAGACCATTAATAAGGAAACCATTTGCAATTTTATTTCTTTCATAAAGAATGTTACAATGGTCCTTAAAGAAGCTGATCACATAACCTTCTTGTACTAAGCATGAAATAGAAATCAAATTCCTGCTGGCTGCAGGCACAAAATAACAGTCTTGCAAAACTAAGTCTAAACCAGATGATAATCGAAGAGGGTATGTTCCTACGGCTACTGCAGCAACTCTTGCTCCATTACCAATGCGTAGGATCATGTCTCCATCCCTCAGCCTCCTGCTATCCTCAAGACCCTGCATAGAAGTGCACAGATGAGCACTAGAACCAGAGTCAAGCACCCAACTGGATGCAGAAGAAACCGTAAGGTTAGACTCAATAACGAGCATACCTCCAGAAGGACCTTCCTTCTTTTTCTTCAGGGTGGCCAGGTAAGTAGGGTAGTTCCGCTTCCAATGGCCGTCGCTGTTGCAATGGAAATACTTTTCTTTGCCATCGGCCTTTTTCTTCAATTCTGCCTTCTTCTTCTTTGATCCTTCCACCTTTTGCTTTTTCACAGACTTCTTTTTCTTTTCCATAAGACTTTCTTTTGGAAGAAGTCCGTTCCATAGCAAGAACTGAGCCTTTAGAATTTTTCATAGAAAGCTCAGCGGTAACCAGCATATTCATTAACTTGACCAAGGAATTCTGAAGTTTATGCATGTGGTAATTCATGATGAATTGCCCATATGCATCAGTCAAGGATTGCAGAATGATATCATTCTGCAGGTCCAAGTCCAACTTCACACCGAGCTTCTCTAGCTCTTCCATGTCCTTGATCATTGTCAGACAGTGATCTTGGACTAACTGCCCATCACGCATCTTAGCCTTAAAAAGTCATTTCGTGACTTGATATTTGGCTGCGCGACTCTATTCACCAAACATCTCCTGCAGGTGAGCCAACATTTGGCGAGCAGTCCTGATATCCTCATGTTGGCGCTGGAGCTCATCAGACATCGAGCCCAACATGTAATATCTGGCCTTATTATCTTCGTCAATTCATTTTTTCAGAGACGCTCTCTGTTCAACAGATGGACAGGCTGGTAATGTGGGAGGGTCCTGGTCCAAAACATGGGTTAACTTCTCAGAACCCAAAATAATTTTGTAGTTCCTGAGCCAATCTTTATAATTGGGTCCGGTCAGTCTATGTGTGTCCAGGATATGTGCCAATGGGTTGGACGCAGACATATTTCTGTAGAGAGTCAAAGATTCTAGTTAAATACTGTAATTTTGACTAGACCAATTTGTTTAGAGATTTTATTTTTAAACAAATTAGCTCTCACTATTTTCTCGGATCCCTACACTCCCTCTGTAGAGATGCGAAAATCTCCACGATTAATGATTTCTAGTGGGTGGTGCGGTTTCACCAACTTACTCATCACCTCACCTAACAGTTATTGGTGATGGGTTAGCCAATGAGTGAACAACTCTTGTTCATTGATTCTCTAATCATGGTGCACCCGAACTTGGTCTCTAATTCATGAATCTTACCGTATCCAAAATATTGATCCACTCCTTAGTTAAGTCAGACCCACCATTTGCATAGACTGGGTTCCTAATTGAGTCTCTCACCGTATCCGAAATATTAAGCTCAACTCATCCTCCAGCCCATAGCATCCAATGCCTAATAGACATGGTTGCGTCTTCCTGGTGCAACTGAGCCACTGTATTTAGCCGAGAACAATCAACCCCGGGAAGGGCCCGCACATCTATAATGGTGGAAGACCTCAGACTTAATCTTTTCTTAGGAAGAATTGATTCAGGTCTCATTAAACTAGACTTAGCTTAGTCATAACAATTATGACTAACCTAGTGGCATGGGTTAGCTCAGATTATTGACCACCTCAGATCAGAACTGTGTCAACAGATATGGCCAGGTAAGTGAGATCGGTGGAAGGAATATGCCATTAACTCGTACAAGAACGCATTCAGGTCGAGTAGCTTCCAATTAAAAATCAGTCGATCGTCTATGCCAAACTTACCTTAGACACCAAATTGTTGAGTCAGAACCAATTGGGTTAGCCTACAATCCAGACTCTAACCTCTGAACCTAATTAGGTCTTGCTTGATCGTGACTCGATCTTGACCCAGACTTAATCTTATTAGGCTGGTCAATTTAAGTATTGTTGATCCCATCTAACCAACTCTTGATTCGGTTTGATCAACCGCTTAGACCTAATTGAGCTACCCAAGCCCGAACTCAGTATTATGAATATGTCTTAGATCTAAAATTCTCAATTTTAGACCTAATTAATATTTTATAAACTTAATTCTTAATTAAGTAGGGTTCATAAACAAAATATGCACAATAAATCCTAGGGTTTCAGGATCTAGGGTTTTGCAGAAAGTAAGTTTTGGGTTTCTAATTAAGGACGAACACGCAGCACCCCTACACATCATAAGAACATCCCATCGAATGGGAAGAGAGGGCCTTTAAACCCTTCTTCGTTCTTATGATCGGACGGCCAAGAGGAACGCCTTAATCAGGAATATTCAATACTACAAAACAATATCAGATCTATATCATATATCTCATATATAAAGTAGATCTAATCATGGCATATTTTGCATACATCTCATGTATCATAATCATGCATGTTTTCAGATCTAAATTATCTCATAATAATCTAAAAAAATTAGATTTAAATTGATCTAATCAAAATAAATTCTAATCTAGATAATTATGTAGAACTATTCTACAACTAGTCTAGACATGCATCAATCATATCTCATATGATATTCAAAAATTAAATAATTTTTATTTGCTATTTTTTAGATGTTATTATAATACTTATAATATCAAAAAATAGTAAATAAAAAGATCTAAAATATGATTTAATCGGATTAAATCAAAAATATGCAAGAATATTTTATAGAACTATTCTATTCTAGAACTAGTCATGCATATCTTCTAATCTTAGATCCAAATTATTTAATTTTAATTTTTTCTGATTTCAGATCTGATCATATCTCATGAGATATCTAAAATCAATTATTTTTTAATTAAAATAAATTTAAAATCAGATCTAAACAATTTAGAACCATGGCTCTGATACCAATTGAAGGAAAATCCTGATTTTTCGATCCAGGTTCGTTCAGATTTGATCAGATCAAGAGATATATTTTAAAAAAATTTTTCTCTTGATCCCAATCAGATCTTGATATGTTTCAAATCTGATTCTTATTATTTTAATAAAATAAAATTAAAAGATAAATTAAATCAAATTTAATTTACCTGATCTGGGTAATCCTATTATCCTGTTGATGATCCTGTTTGCAGCGGAAGGTTCTGGATCTTAGCCACGCAAGCGCCTGGCCTCTACCGGTATCCACTCGGGTTGGATCTGAAGATCCTCTTCTTCTCTATCACACCTCCAAAAATCAGATCTAGATCTGATCTGGAGGATCTTCAAAACTCTTTTGAAGATGAGTAGTCGTCCTTTGCAGCAGCGCAGCCTTCTTATTTTGATCGCCTTTCTTTGATCTGAATCGCACCAATCAAGGTCCAAAACTCTTTTTGGACGTGGAGAGCAAGGGGAGAAGGTGGTTTGACGTGGAGAGGGAGGGGAGAGGCAGCCTTGGGGCATGGAGAAACTATGATCTCATCATATCTCTATTTCATGCAATCTGAGTTGGATACAGGGTCTTATTTATAGACTAACCGTGATCCAACTCCTCTTCTTCCCAACCAATCATAACCCTTTGTGAAATCAGATCTAAATCTGATTGGTGGGAATAGAGACCCCTGGATTCCTCCTTAGAGGGTGCCTAAGACCAGTCAAAGTTGGTTCTTAGAAGAACTCTAATTGGAATCTAAAAAGGAGATGGAGTCCTTGTCCAACAAGGACTCCTAGGCGCCTCCAACTTGGGCACACGCCTAGGGTGGCGTGCGCCCTTCTTCTTGCCAGGTTCTAGCAGGGAAACAGGCCCCCACCAGCTCTCCAATAGGTGCATGACATGTGGTCAAAAGTCAAAGTGTCAACGGTCAATGTTTGACCAGTCAAAGGTAGACTTTTGACCAAAGTCAAAGAACAAGAAATGGTAAGTGACCAAAAATGGCAGATAGTGTCTTACAAATAAGACAATCTTTTCTGACTTGGACAACCTCCTGTCAGACCATATGAAGGCCTCTATTTGAGCACAAACTTCTTTGGCTCAGACAGGACAACTTATTTATGATAGCAAAAGAAGAACGTTAGGTTCAATCGAGTGCTAGCACGATTTTCTTGAATCTAATTGAATCTCATTCAGATCAATTGAACTAGATCAGTTCAATTGATGATCACCAGATTCAAATCCTTGTTTGTGTGACCCAGTTAGGTTCAGTTCTGTATGGTAATGGGATATGTCATGATCTCTATCATTGACATCATCGAAACTCCTTTCGATGGATCAGAACTCTTCTGATTCGAACAGCTAGAATGATCGATCATCTAAATTATTCTAATTGCTCCCAAAATCCACCAATGACACCTAGCAGTATATGGTGGCAATCCATTAGAGCTGAATGCGAACCTCTTGGTGCAGCTACCTGTGTGATTCAGTTCTTATCTTGAGCCCCGATCAGATTAGGGTTAAGGTGAACTCGTCAAACCCTAGTCTCTGTCATTGATGTAATCATTCGATTCGAGTCCAATGTGAAAATCTAAATAGAAACTCTTTCTATTATTTCACTCTACCATGGCCATGGATTTCTGGACTTGATTCTCATGATCATCATAGGGCTACTCCTCTACCACCGAGGTAGATAGATTCCATCTTGATGCAATCCAGTTCCTACAATGAACATGTCATAGCCAACATACACGTCAGGGTTCCATATGGCTAGGAGATCGAGTAATGATGTAGTCAAACTATAACACCCTCAAGGTGAACTGCCGATGCATCTCAGGTCAAAGAACCAGACACACTACTGCAGCATCGAGTCAGTCATTGACGAGAAGGTAGACTCCCTAATGACTACTCGAGGTGGTCACGCTCAGTGCCCTCGTTCTCTAACGAGTATCTGTACTCTCGCTTTGGTATCTCCACACCGTAGACTCAAGACTCATCTACTAAAGAGAAGCGATTGTACACCAACCTTTTGGATCAATCACCATCCTTGTGATGATCCTATGGTTATGAGCAATTTATGAGTTAATAATGATTATTCATGTCTTAAATTTTCAACTCTTAAAAATATGAATTATCATTACCATTAACTCAAAGAATGTATCACAGACACTAAATACACATATGTGATAGAAAATAACCCATTTATTGATTTTTAGTCAAAATTATAATTTTGCCCCTAGAAGTGTATTACAAGTGTCAGCCAATTCTGGCTTCTAGGGCACATATATCTAATACTTGAGTGAGTCCAAACATATTTGGCTCAATCCAGATAAGCTTTAATGATTGTTGAAGGAGAACATTAGGCTCAATCATGTGCTAGCACGATTTTTTTGAACCTAATTGAATCTTATTCAAATCAATTGAAGTGGGTTAGTTCAATTGATAATATCCAAATTCAAATTTCTATTTATGTGATCCAGTTAGGTTCAATTTCATATGGTAATGGGACATATCATGATCTCTATCATTAACATCATCGAAATACCTTTCAATGGATCAAAACTTTTCTGATTCAGACAACTAGTATGATTGATCATCCAAATTATTTTAATTACTTCCAAAATCCACCAGTGACACCTAGCAGCATATGGTGGCAACCCATTAGAATGAAAAATGAACCTTTCGGTGTAGTTACCTGTGTGATTAAGTTTTTCTATCTTGAGCTCCAACTAGATTAGGATTAAGGTGATCTCGTCAAACTCTAATATCCGTCATATGAATTAATCATTCAATTTAAGTCCAATGTGAAAATCTTAATAAAAATTTTTTCTATTATTTCACTCTACCATGACCATGGGCTTATGGACTTGATTCTCATGATTATCATAGGGCTACTCCTTATATACCGAGGTAGATAGATTTCTATTGGTGCAATCCAATTCCTACAATGAACATGCTATAGCCAACATATACCTCAGAATTTCGAATGGCTAGGAGATCGAGTTATGGTGTAGTCAAACTATAACACCCTCAAGGTGAACTATCGATGCATCTCAGATCAAAGAATCAGACACACCACTGCAGCTTCGAGCCAGTCATCGACGAGAAGATAGACTTCTTCATGACTGCTCGAGGTGGTCACGCTCAGTGCCCTCATTCTCTAACGAGTATCTGTATTCTCACTTCGATGTCTCTACACCGTAGACTCAACACTCATCTATCCTAAAGAAGTGATCGTACACCAACCTTTCGGATCAATCACCATCCTCATGATGATCCTACGGTTGAGAGCATTTTATGAGTTAATAATGAAAATTCATGTCTTAAATTTTCAACTCTTGAAAATACAAACCATCATTACCATTAACTCAAGGGATGTATCACAGATACTTTCAAATACATATTACGATAAAAAATAATCTATTTTATTATTTATAGTCAAAATTATAATTTTTTCTTTAGAAGTGTATTACAAATGTAGCCAATCTGGCTTTTAGGACACACGTATCTAACAAACTCCCATTTATCCTATAGTCAATTGGTTACAAATCTAAGTCCCATCTTTTCAAGGTGGGCTTCGATCTGCTGCTGGTCTAATGACTTTGTAAGTGTGTCTATCGCATTGTATGTAGAGTCAACTCTCTTGACCTCGATATAATCTTTCTCGAGGTAATCATGGATGAGGTGATATTGCCGCTCGATGTGCTTGAATTTTTTATGAGACCTTGGCTCCTTAGCAAGGGCTATGGCATCATTGTTATCGCAGTACAGAGGAATGGCATCCGATGGTATCACTCCAATCTCTGTAGCAAATTTTTTATACCAGAATGCATCCTTCGTAGCTTTTGATGCAATGATGTATTTTGCTTCCATGGTGAAATCTGTTATCACTGTCTACTTGAAACTCTTCCAACTGACAGCACCATCATTACACACAAACAGACTCTCAGATATGGACTTTCAATTTTCTATATCAGATATAAAATCTAAGTCTGTATACTCCTGGACTTAGAGTTCTCCATTACCAAAAATCAACAATATATCCTTAGTTCTTCTCAAGTACTTAAGGATACATTTCACAGAAGTCTAGTGTTCTTCATCTAGATTCGACTGATATCTACTCGTGACACTCACAGCATGGGCTATATTAGGTCGTGTAAATAACATGACATACATGAGGCTCTCTATTGCTGAAGCATAAGAGATCTTGCTCATGCATTCAATCTCATCTGATGTGTTGGGACACATTTTTTTGGAAAGATGAATGCCATGTCTAAAAGGTACTAATCCTCTCTTGGAGTTTTCTATGCTAAACCTTTTTAACACTTCCTCTATGTACATCTTCTGTGAAAGACCTAGCATCCTATTTGGTCTATCTCTATAGACTTTGATTCCTAGAATAAAGAATGCTTCTCCTAGGTCTTTCATGAAAAAATCTTTAGATAACCATATTATAATTATGGTCAAAATGAGAATATCATTCTAAATAAGGAGGATATCATCCACGTACAATACGAGGAAGATAATAGCGCTTCCACTGACCTTTTTGAAAATACATGATTTCTTCTTATTTTTGATGAAATCAAATAATTTGATCACATCATTAAAACGAGTATTCCAGCTCCGAGATACTTGCTTAAGTCCATATATGGATCTTTGCAGCTTGCATACTTTATGATCAGCATCACTGGATGTGAAATCTAGCGGCTGTTCTATATAGATATCTTTCTCAAGGTATCCAATTAAGAACATCATTTTCACGTTCATTAGCCATATTTCATAATCGAAATAAGCTACAATAGCAAGCAATGTGTGGATGAATTTTAGTATAGCTACTGATGAAAAGGTATTCTGATAGTCAATGCCTTCATGCTGACTATAACCTTTTGCCACTAATCTATTTTTGAATGTCTCCACATTTCTATCTACACCAATCTTTTTCTTGTAGATCCATTTACACCTAATAGGTACTATACCTTCTGATGGATCTACCAAGGTTCAGACTTTGTTTGATTACATTGAGTCAATTTCTGACTTCATTGTCTCTAACCATTTTTCGAAGTCGATATTCGATATTGCTTCATCATAGGTTTTGGGATCACCGTGAACCCCATTACCTATGAGAAATATTTTCTCTACTTTCTTTGAAATAGTATCTAAGTATCTCTCAGGAAGGATGGAAAATTCTTTTCGATCTACGAGGTGGAGGAGGTAGTGATTGTATTGGCTTAACCTAATTTGGTTCTATGGGGTCCTTAGCTCATTGCTCTTGGGAGACTTTCTCCTTTAGCTTGATCTGCTTTTCAATGCCGCTATCTTGAATAAACTATTTTTCAAGAAAAATTGCATATTGACTCACAATCACATTGTGGTCTTCTGGAATGTAGAAATAATATTCTAATGACTCTTTAGCATATCCTATGAATCGAGCTCTAAAGGACCATAGTCTAACTTATCCGCTTGTTGTCTTTTGATATGAGTCGGACAATTTCAAATTCTAAGATAACTCAGACTTGATTTCTTACCATGCCATATCTCATATGGTATGGTAGGAACGATTTTAGAGAAAATCCTATTCAGTAAATATATTATAGTTAACAGACTATGTCTTTAAAGAAATCAGGAAGGTCTGTGAAGCTCATCATGGATCGACCATATCTAATAGGGTCCGATTTTTTCATTCTGAAATCTCATTAAATTAAGGTATTCTAGGTGGAGTCCATTGAGAGACTATACCATTTTGCTTGAGATAGTCCAAAAATTTTTGACTAAGGTATTCATCTTCTCGATCTGATCAAAGGATCTTAATGGATTTTTCAGTTTGCTTTTCGACTTCATATCTTAATTCTTTGAACTTTTTAAAGGCTTCAGACTTATGTCTCATAAGATACACCTATCCATACCAAGATAAATCATCGATAAAGATTATGAAGTAATCAAAGTTGCCTCTTGTCGACACATCAAATGAGCTGCACACATCAGTATGTACTAGGACAAGTGGATCCATAGCCCTATCCTCATGTCCTACAAAAGAAAGCTTAGTCATTTTGTCATGAAAATATGATTCATAATTTGGATATGGCTCAGAAGTCAACGGACTCAATAGTCCAATTTTCTCCAATTTGTTAACCCTATCTTCTGCTATATGACCTAGCCTTAGATGCCATAGATACCTATCATTTAGACTATCCCTGGATCATTTTACAGCATTCACATTTTGCTCGATATTAAAGATAGATATATCAATATGTAATTGGTAGAGACCGTTAATAAGGAAATTACTTACAATTTTATTTCTTTCATAAAGAATATTATAATGGTCCTTAAGAAAATTAATTACATAGCCTTCCTATGCTAAACCTAAAACAAAAATCAAATTTCTACTTACGGCAGGCACATAATAACAATCTAAGTCCGACGGTAGTCAAAGAGGATAGATTTTCATGATCAAAGCAGCAATCCTTGCTCTATTTTTGATACGTAGGATTATCTCACCATCCCTTAGCCTCTTACTATCCTCAAGATTCTGCATGAAAGTGCACAAATGAGCACTAGAATCAGAGTCAAGCATCCAACTGGATGCAAAAAAATCATAAGGTTAGATTCAATAACAAGCATACCTTCAGAAGGACCTATTTTCTTCTTATTCTTTAGGGTGGTCAGGTATGTAGGACAATTTTGCTTCCAATAGTCGTCAGTATTACAATGTAAATATTTTTCTTTATCAGCAGCCTTCTTCTTCAACTCTGTCTTCTTTTTTTTTTCATCTTTCATCTTCTATCTTTTCACAGATTTTTTTTCTTTTCAAAAGACTTTCTCTTGAAAGAAGTCCATTCCATAGCAAGTACTGAGCTTTTAGAACCTTTTATAGAAAGCTCAGCAGTAACCAGCATATTCATAAGTTCGACTAGAGTATTCTAAAGTTTATGTATATGGTAGTTCATGATGAACTGTCCATATGCATCAGTCAAGGATTGTAGAATTATATCATTCTATAGATTCTGGTCTAACTTCACTCCGAGCTTCTCAAGCTCTTTTAAGTCCTTGATCATCATTAAATAATGATCTTGGATTGACTGTCCATCTCGCATTTTAGCCTTAAACAGTCATTTAGTGATCTGATATTTGGGTGCGTGACTCTGTTCACCAAATAACTCTTGCAGGTGAGCCAACATTTGGTGGACAGTCTTGATATCTTCATGTTGGCGCTGAAGCTCATCAGATATTAAGTCCAACATGTAGTATCTGACCTTATTATCTTCATCCGTTCATTTGTCAAGAGACACTCTATGTTCAGTGGATGGATGGACTGATAAGGTGGAAGGATTCTGGTCTAATACATGAGTTAACTTCTCGAAATCCAAAATAATTTTGAAGTTTTGGAGTCAATCCTTATAATTGGGTCCAGTCAGTCTATGGGTGTCCGAGATATGAGATAGTGGATTGGATGTAGATTTTTTTTTTTCTATAAAAAGTCAAAGTTTCTAGTTAGATTTTATAATTAGACTTGATCAATTTATTTAGAATTTTAATTTTTAAATAAATTAACTCACACTATTTTCTTCAAATTTCTACACTCTCTCTGTAGAGTCTCCATGATTAATGATTTCTAGTGGATGGTACAGTCCCACCAATTGACTCATCATCTCACCTAACAGTTATTGATGATGGATTAGCTAATGAGTGAACAACTCTTGTCTAATGATTCTCTAATCATGATGCACCCAGGCTTGATCTCTAATTCATGAATCTCATCATGTCCGAAATATTGATTCACTCCTTAATTAAGTCAAACCCATCATTTGCACAAATTAAATTCCAAATTGGATCTCTCACCGTATCCAAAATATTGAGCTCAATCCATCCTCTAGCCCGTAGCATCCAATGCCTAATAGATATGACCAACTGAGAATAATCAACCTAAAAAAGGGCCTGTATATCTACAATGATGGAAGACTTTAGACTTAATCTTTTCTTAGGAAGATTTGATTTAGGTCTATTTAAACTTGACTTAACATAGCCATAACTATTATGACTAACCTAGTGGCATGGGTTAGCTCGGATTATTAGCCACCTTAGATCAGGACTGAGTCAATAAATATGGTCAAATAAGTGAGATCGGTAGAAGGAATATGTCATTAACTCGATAAGAACACATTCGAGTCGAGTAGCTTTCAATTAAAAATCAATCGATCGTATCTGCCAAACTTACCTTAGACATCAAATTATTGAGTCGGAATCAATCAAATTAGCCTACAATCTAGACTCTAATCACTGAGCCTAATTAGGTCTTAACTTGATCGATCACTCATGTGATTCGACTTTGATCCAGACTTAATCCTATTAGGCTAGTCAATTTAAGCACTGTTGATCCCATCTAAGCAATCCTTGATTTAGTTTGATCAATCACTAGACCTAATTGAGCTATCCAAGCTCAAACCCAATTTTATGAATATGTCTTAGATCTAAAAATTCTTAATTTTAGATCTAATATATTTCATAGTCTTAATTTTTAATTAAGTTTAGGGTTCACAAATAAAATATGTAAATAAAATCCTAGGATTTCAGGATCTAGGATTTTATAAAAAATAAATTTTTAATTTCTGATTAAGGACGAACACGCAGCACCTCTACACATCATAAGAACACCCCATTGAATAAGAGGAGAGGGCCTTTAAATCTTTTTTTTGTTCTTATGACTGGACGGCCAAAGAAAATGCCTCAATCAGAAATATGATGAATCTACAAAATTAGTTAGATCTACATCATATATCATATATAAAAATTGATCTAACTTAAAAACATATTTTGCATACATGTCATGTATCATATCATGTATGTTTTCAGATTAAAATTATCTCATAAATATCTAAAAAATAAAATTTAAATTTGATCATATTAAATTAAATTTATTCAAGATAACTTTATAGAACTATTCTACAACTAGTCTAAACATGCATCTATCATATCTCATATGAATAAAATTAAATAATTTTATTTTTTATTTTTTAGATTTAATTATAATATTTATAGTATCAAAAAATAATAAATAAATAGATCTAAAAATTATAATTAATTAAATTAAAATTATGATTATGCTAGACTATACATAGAATAATTTTATTCCTAGTTTGGTCATGCATCTCATACATCTTAGATCTAGATTATTTAATTTTTTAATTTTTGATTGCAGATCTAATCATATCTAATATGACATCTAAAATTATCTAATTATTAGATCAAAAGTATATTAAAATTAGATCTAATTGATTATAAAAATCTTGCTCTAATACCAGTTAAAGGAAAAATTCTATTTTTCAGATCAGATTCGTTCAGATCTAATTGGATTAGGAGAAATATTTCAAAAAAAAAAAAAATTTAGATCTAAATCAAATCTGAGACTCTTCAGATCTAATTTTATCAATTTAATAAGATAAATTAAATTAAATTAAATTATACCTTTGTTATGGATAATCCTATTATCCTGTTATGATCTCGATGTTTGTTTGAGGTTCTAGATGTAACCACACAAGCGCTTGACCTCTACCGATCCACTCGAACAAGATTTAAAGATTTTCTTCTTCTTAATCTATGCTCTAAAAATTAGATCTGGATCTAATCTTGAAGGTCTTCAAAATGGCTTTTGAAGATCAGCCATTGTCTCTTGCAGCAGTGCTGCTTTCTTTCTTTTCTGTCGTCTTTTTCTTACTTGGATCACACCAAACTCAAGCTCAAAAACTCTTGGACGTGGATAGGAGAGAGAGGACTTGAAGATGGCATGGAGAGGAAGGGAGAGAAGCCTTGTGGCATGGGCAAAGGGTAGAAACTCATAATTCTAGGCGCAGACAGGGTTTATATAGATCCTACTGCGCCATGCAGTGCCACATCATCCTGGCTAATCACGGTCCTTTGAGCAATTAGATCTAAATCTAATTGATGGAATGACATCATCTGATCTAATCAGATTGGAGTCCCTCATAAATCATTTTAGGTGGCGCCAAGACTGGTCAAACAGGACTCTTTGGCACCCACCTAAGTTGAAACCATGAAGCAACTTGGAGTCCCATCTATATGGGACTCCAGGCATGATCCTCAGGGGCGCAAACCTTCCTAAGTGTGCACCCCCTTCCTTTCTACTTTTAGCAAGAGGATAAAGCTCCATGTTCTTTTCTATCGGTGCAAGACATATGAAGTGTCAAAGGTCAACATTTGACCAAAATCAAAAGACAAGATTTAGCAGATGATGAAAAATGATAGGTGTTGTCTCAAATTTATCTCATAAATTAAGATAATCCTTTTCTAACCTAGACAAGCTTCAGTCAGATCAAGTAAAAATTTTTGAGTGAGCCCAAATATATTTGGCTCAGTCGAGATAAGCTTTAATGATTGTTGAAGGAGAACATTAGACTCAATCGTGTGCTAGCATGATTTTCTTAAAACTAATTGAATCTTATTCAAATCAATTAAACTAAGTTAGTCTAATTGATGATATCCAGATTCAAATCCTTATTTGTGTAATCTAGTTAGGTTCAGTTCCATATGGTAATGGGATATGTCACGATCTCTATCATTGACATCATCGAAACACCTTTCGATGGATCAAAACTTTTCTGATTCAGACAACTAGTATGATGGATTATCCAAATCATTCTAATTGCTCTCAAAATCCATCAGTGATACCTAGCAGCATATGGTGGCAATCTATCAGAACTGAAAATGAACCTCTCGATGCAGTTATCTATGTGATTAAGTTTCTCTATCTTAAGCTCCGATCGGATTAGGGTTAAGGTGATCTTGTCAAATCCTAATATCCATTATATGAATTAATCATTCGATTCAAATCCAATGTGAAAACCCTAATAGAAACTCTTTCTATTATTTTACTCTGCCATGGCCATGGGCTTATGGACTTGATTCTCATGATCATCATAGGACTGCTCCTCATCTACCGAGGTAGATAGATCTCTATTAGTGTAATCCAATTTCTATAATGAACATGCTATAGCCAACATATACCTCAAAATTTTGAATGGCTAGGAGATCGAGTTATGGTGTAGTCAAATTATAACACCCTTAAGATGAACTGTCGATGCACCTCAGATCAAAGAATCAGACACACCACTGTAGCTTTGAGCCAGTCATCGATGAGAAGGTAGACTTTCTCATGATTGCTCGAGGTGGTCACGCTCAGTACCCTTATTCTCTAATGAGTATCTGTACTCTCACTTTGGTGTCTCTACACCATAGACTCAAGACTCATCTATCCTAAAGAAACAATCGTACACCAACCTTTTGGATCAATCACCATTCTCATGATGATCCTATGATCGAGAGCATTTTATGAGTTAATAATGAAAATTCATATCTTAAATTTTTAACTCTTGAAAATACGACCCATCATTACCATTAACTCAAGGGATGTATCGCATACACTTTCAAATACACATTATGATAGAAAATAATTTATTTTATTATTTATAGTTAAAATTATAATTTTATTCTTAGAATTATCTTACAAGTATAGCCAATCTGGCTTCTTAAGCACACATATCTAATAGAGACATCTTTCATGTTGGCCTTCGATACGAAAGCTGTGATACCCCTAGAGATGGGGTTACCCATGCTCCTAGTGGAAGAGTTCGATGAAGATAGCAATTTCTTCGAAATGAGAGCGAATCTAGATCTTCTGAAAGAAATTCGAGAATAAGCTCGAGTTTGAATGGCCGACTATCAATAGAAAGTTGTCCAGTACTATAATTCTCGATTAAACAGCAAATCTTTTCTGGCAGGATAATTAGTTCTTCATCGAGTCAAGATTTCTCGCCCATCCGAACGACCAAAATTATCCCAAACTGGGAAGGTCCTTATCGCATGGCTGAAGTAGTTCAGCCTGAAACTTGTCGTCTCTGTCTATTGGATGGAACTTCGATCCTAAGGACCTGGAACGTCGATAATCTTCGAAGATATTATCCTTAGAATGTAATTTTTATCTTAAATTTTTCTTAGATAATGAATAATAACTTCTCATAGATTTTATTTTTGCCAATGCGCGCTCCTCGGCTATGACCGAGGAGCGAAATGCATCTCCATCGAATTTTGCCAATGCATGCTCCTTGGCCACAATCGAGGAACGAAATGCATCTTTCTTGGATCTCTCCAACGTGCGCTCCTCGACCACGACCGAAGAGCAGAATGCGTCTCCATCAAATCTTGCCAACGCGCACTCCTCATCTATGGTCGAGGAGTGAAATGCGTCTCCATCGGATTTTGCCAATGCGCACTCCTTAATCACGACCAAGTAATGGAATGCATTTCTATCGGATATCGCCAACACTCGCTCCTCAACCACGGTTGAGGAGCGAAATGCATCTCCATCGGATATCACCAATGTGCACTCCTCGACCACAGTCGAGGAGCGAAATGCATCTCCATCAGATCTCTCCAATGTACGCACCTCGGCCACAGCTGAGGGGCAGGATGTGTCTCCATCAGATCTCACCAATGCGCGCACCTCAACCATGATCGAGGAGTGGGATGCATCTCCATCAGATTTTGCCAATGCGCATTCCTCGACCATGATCGAGGAGCGATCATTTTGACAACTTTCATGGGAGACGTCCTGATCCTCAACCACGATTGAGGAGCGGTATGCATCTCCAATATAAATCACCAATGCTCGATCCTCGACCATGGCCGAGGATCGGGACGTGTCCCATGAAATTCATCAAAACACACTCCTTGACTGTGGTCGAGGATCGTAACATGCAGGCGTGAATCATTCGTCACAACTTCTTAGTCACACCGCCTAAGATCTATGCTAATCTACGTCTCGAAAAAAAAAAATTTGACGAAGAACATATAAATTCAACAACTTAGCAAAAGAAGACTTTGTATTAAAGTTGAGTATTTACAAGTGATGGTCGGCCCATACAAAGATACCTCGATAAAAATTGGGAGCAAACAAAAAAGCCCGATCTAAAAAAGATCGGACATGCTCAATCAAAATGGTACATTAAGCTCTGTCCAGAGCTCTAGATTCACCGACTTTCACTTGGTTCGGTAGGATGATGACGATTGAGGGTGGTACCGACTCTACATCCTCGACGGCCAGGTCGTCATGCATGGGACTGAAGATATCTTTTCTTTGAATTTCCCAACCCTCAACTTTCTCAGCCTCCTCATTTTTCGACTTCAAGAGATCCAAGTTCAGATCGAAAAAGATCCTCCGGACCTTCTCTTTCAGGTCTATACTCTCTTGTAGGTAGGAGAGCGATGCAAAATCCACCTTGATGTTATGAAATTCTTTCAAAGCATGGAAGGCCTCGATTGCCTCTACCCTGGCGGCCTTCGCCCGTGCCTTTCCGGCCTCTCTCTTCTCCAGCATCCGAGCTTCAATCTTAGCCAGCTCGAATTCCGACTGCTTCACCCTCTTCCTGAGGGATCTGGTCTCATCCTCGGCCTTCAGCCAAGATAACTAAGCATCATCCATCCTTCAATTGGCTTGGGCAGCTTTCTCCTCAGCTTTCTTAGAGAGGCGCCGAACCTCTCTAATTACTTTGGCAAAATGGTCCACATGATGGATGAGCTAAAAAAAAAGAGAAGAGAAAAGAAAAAGAAGCTGAGCTGAGAAATGAATGGAAGAGCTAAAATGAAAATCAATAAAAAAGTTGATATGTACCCGAAGGAGAGAATCGTAGGAGTCCTGGATGTGAAAGGCACCCCTGGCCTCCTCGAAGGTTTAGACATCGCCCGGTAAGATGACCGACTTTAGCAAGGAATGGGCAATACGGTAGTCATCGATGCTCTTTCTTTTATCCTCGGTATCCGAAGGAAATTTCACCAAAAAAACACTCTCCGAAACATCGGATCCACGTTCAAACATCCGGATGGAGATCTTCGGCCCACCCAAGCTTCTTTTGGAAGAAGATGCAGAAGGTTGAGGGACGGACTCCACTAAAGTAGCAGACTGAATCGACATCATAGCCTTCGTCAGCACCGACTTCTCCTTCCTCAGGGCATTGGCCGATCTCGAAGAACCTCCCACCGTGGACTACGCCAGGACAGCCTTGGTCCGAGTGCGTTTGGGGGCCACGGTCGTGCTCGTCTTTATCTTCTTCGCCATCCGTCGAAGAATTTTGAGGTTGAATGGATTTATTGCTGGACAAAAAATATAAGACTCGATCAATGATAATGACGAGGAATAAAAAGATGATCCAAACAAAATTACATAAGAACACTTACTCCACAGATCAGTTGGAATCAGTCTGACCTTAAATAAGTTCTTCTCGGTAAGAAACCTGGATAGCGAGGGAGGAGCGAGGCTAAAGATCTGACTCAAGGCCTCCTACTCGACGTTGGACAGCGTTGGAGGTCTGACGGCCGACCTATGAGATTGCCCCCATGATGTGCTGAAACCCTATGGTTGCTCGACCGAAATAAAAAAAAGCGCTCCTTCCAGTTATGCACCGAGGAAGGAGCACCTCGAAAAAGGTGGCATCATCTCAGAGGAGAAGCATACCACCATCCGACCTCCATCGGATGCTCCTTTAAAGTGAAGCAAGCTCGGAGAAGATGGAAGGTAGGCTCAATTTCGAGGAGGAGGCAGTGGATGAAGAAGCCTAAAATCGATCGATAGGAGTTCGATGCCAAATAAAAAAAGCTAATTCTATACAGGTTCAGAAGCTCGATGATTAAAAATTAAAAAGATAACATGAAGCTAGCTTTTAGCGATTCCTCGTAAACACCGACCCGTCCAGGCTGAGGAAGAGCTATATGCTCTTCAGGACCGACGACCTCTAGCTTGAAATCATCGAAAACATGGTATTTCATCCTAATGACTTTCAGGTCCTCTGAGGAGAGGACGAAATTTATTCTAAATAGACCATAATCCGAAACCTCACGTTCTTCGGATTTGCTCGGAGAACCTATTACCTCGAAACCGCGATCCTCACCAAAAGGGCTATCTGAGCCCCAAGAAGATTGGGACAGACTAGATGGACTCATGAGTGCAGAGAAGACTGACCTAAGGGATGAGGAGGCCAAGCAACAAGGGGAGTTAAGGTGGGGTCGACGGTAGCTCGACTGAGTCCGAGCTATTCCTCACACGCAAAGTACCAGAGTTCACCCTTTAAGGAATAGTAGCAGTCAAAAAGAATAATGCTAACCCTATTTATAAAAGGCATGGATAGCTCTGATCTACTCTCATTTCATCTATCCTTCTAGATCTTCACCAGATGTCAGATACCAATTGGTCGGGATGGATAGATCCAGATCAAAGCAATGGACGGTTAGATTTCGTGGCCGTTAGACTTCTCCCAATGTTATCTGCTATCGATCTCCAATACTACAATGCGGACATGATTTGAAGATCGGTCTCAACTTTGATAGGGTACTTACATCGATCGCTCAGAAGTAGATCGATCTCGTAAGTGGAGGGCAAACTGTTGTGGAATGGGGCTGGTGTGGCCTCGACCTGTTTAGGATCGGCCGCCAACTTACCCCAATAGATCGTCTGGGCGGAACGATGCAATACTTCGACCACGGTTAGCTGTAG
The DNA here is from genome assembly GCA_006176705.1 of Cocos nucifera. NCBI lineage: Eukaryota > Viridiplantae > Streptophyta > Magnoliopsida > Arecales > Arecaceae > Cocos > Cocos nucifera. The sequence continues at coordinate 102,871 of QRFJ01002923.1, read as the reverse complement.
GTCGGTCTAAGCCGACCTACAATTATGGCTGATCTACTGAAGATCATTTTCTAGCAAAATGATGTAGGCCTTTATACCTCATCCTCGTTGGGTGCAGATTGATCGTCGAGCTACATAAATAGGATGACCTATCATAGCCCGTTAATGGCTGACCTATAACCATTCTTGCTGAAACTGCATCCTCTTCAAATCAGAAAACTCAAATAAAAGAAGAATCTTTCACAATCTCATCTCTCAAGAAGGAAAGAAATTTTTCGAATCAATCTGGAACAATAAACTCGAAAAGCCGTTAGAGTCCAAAATGGATACGACTTCCATTCCTTCCTTATAAATAAAGAAGCTCTGGGACCCTCCAGGTATGCCATTCAATTTGATGCTTTCTCTCCTCATTATTCTCTAATCTTCTAACTTGAGCGTCGGAGGATCTTTTTCGAAGAACGCTTCAGTGGAGACTTTATTACAGGTGAACGAGCGAAGCTCCAGCAAAGTTCATCCTCGGCCTCATATTCCTCGGTGGTTGAGCTCTTCCATCCTCATCGACCGACCTTAAGTCAGGAGGTCCAGAGCAATAATTAATATATTTTTGAAGACCATTTACCAATGTCAAGCTATAACAAATGGGTACAAAATAGCAGGTTATGTGTTTTTCTAAAGTTTTATTTTAGTGTTGCCCTATCACGAACTTTTGTAGTGACTCGAGAAGAGGGAGAAGGTTTGGAGTGCCACTAGTTTATTTTATTTTTCGAGGACCAGCAGGGGCAAACCTTGCAACCACCTTACAGCCATCTAGGTTAAAGCCTTAAGAAATAAGGCTTTTTTTGTGTTCTCAAGTCATTACAAGAACTATTGTGGAATGGGGCTGGTGTGGCCTTGTTCTATTTAGGATCGACCGCCGATCTATCCTAATAGATCGTCTGAGCGGAACAATGTGATACTTCGCCTGCGGTTAGCTGTAGGTCGCTTAAGCCGACCTATAATTTCGATCGACCCACTGAAGATTGTCTCCTGACAAAACAAGGTAAGCCTTCATACCTCGTCCTTGTCTGGTTCAGGTCGGCCACCAAGCTACATGAATAGGCTCATAGCTCATCAATGATCGACCTATAACCGTCCCTACTGAAACTGCATTCTCTTCGAATTAAAAAACTTGGATAAATGAAGAATCTTTCACAATTTCGTCTCCCAAGAAGGAAATAAATCTTCCGAATCAATCCAGGGTGATTAATTCAGAAAGTCGTTAGAGTCCAAAATGGATACGACTCTAACTCCTCTTCTATAAATAAAGAGGCTCTGGGACCCTCCAGGTAGGTCATTCAATTCGATGCTTTCTCTCCTCATTGTTCTTCAATCTTCTAACTTGAGCGTCGCAGGATCTTTATCGAAGAACACTCCGATAGGGACTTTATTGCAAGTGAACGTGCGAAGCTCCAATGAAAGTTCATCCTTGACTTGATATTCCTCGATGATCGAGCTCCTCCATCCTCGTCGGCCGACCTCGATCCAGAAGATCCAGGAGTAACAGTTGGCGCTAGAAGGAGGGCCCTCGGTTATTTTTGAGGTTTAATTTTGAGGAAAGAAAGCATGACACTGGATATCATGAGAACCCAAAGGAAAACATCAAACACGTCCCCGCGTTCTAATGGTCGAAGGACCTACAATGCTCAATAGGTTAACACATCTTCACCACCAATCCAGGAGAACCCACCAATGGCACCGACGGTCTCACAGGAACAGTATGACATCCTGCTTCATCAGGTGCAGGCACTATCAGCCATCGTAAGAGGAATACAGCAGACCGACGAGCATCGTATGATCGAAGAAAATTCAAGTCTGGTCTGGATGAGGTTGGAGGAACGATACCCCCAAAGTCCTAGGGCGGAGACCAGTCGTTATAGCCGACCTACTGGTCCTTTCCATCGAAGACATGAATACTCACCAACATCGATTTCTAGAAGAGGCTCCACCCCAGGCAATGAGACTCCTCAGCATCGAGCCACTCATGAGGATGGCATGGAGAAAAAGCTCAAAGAGATGCAACGATAGCTGGATGCATTGCGCGAGTCGAGGCAACAAGGAAAGGATTTGGGGTTTAATGTCAATCCCCCATTCATTTAGAAGATTATGGACGAACCCTTGTCACGTCGATTCAAGATCCCTCAGATGGAGCTTTACGATGGAACGGCCAATCCCGTAGATCATCTAGATAGTTTTCGAACTCTTATGCATCTACAAGGGGCTTCCGATGTGATATTATATCGAGCTTTTTCTTCAACTCTAAGAAAGATGGCTTGATATTAGTATTCGAACCTGAAATCTGACTTCATAGATTTTTTCTATCAGTTGAATCGTCTGTTCATTGCCCACTTCGTAAGTAGTCGTCAACAACGTCGTAACTCTGACTTCCTCATAAGCATCAGGTAATGGAAGAATGAGCTCCTTCGAGAGTATATCAATCGCTTCAATGTAGCCACCTTGGAGGTCTAAAATTTAGACCCGTCTGTGGCCATGACGGTGTTCAAGGCTGACCTCCTCTAAAATGATCTTTTGTTCTCCCTCAACTTGGACTATCCGAAGGATTTTGCTGAGATGCTAGAACGAGCGGAGAAGTATGCCTAGGTTGAAGAGGCTTGGGACCAACATGAGAGTAGTCGAGATGGTAGGTCGGGTCCATTCCAAAAATAGGAGAAGAAAAAAGACCATAGAAGGATGCAGCACCATCGAAAGGACCTACGATTTCATCAATTACGCATCCCACCTTGGAGTAGCCGACCAGCATCTCCAAAGCCATGAGGCCGATCTAGAACTCCATCTCGGAGATTCAATTATTACACCCCTCTCAACACATCCCGGGCTCAGATTCTGATGAAGATTGAGTGATGAGAAGATATACCTCGACCCAAGAAAATGATAACCCATGCTTGAGTAAGAAACTCGAGAAAGTACTATCGATATCATCATGACCATGGGTATGATACCGAGGAGTGCTAGCAGCTCAAAGAAGAAATAAAGGCACTAATCAGGTAGGGGCGACTTCAGCACTATGTGGATGAGCGGCGATTCCCGACGAATCCAGGTCATGACCAACCTAGGCAGGATGAACTGCGTGGAGAGGAGCTGACTATGGGAGAAATCAAAGTAATTACTGAAGAAAACCTCAGTGGAAACACTTCGGATCGGGATCGATCAGGAGAGAAACCGAGGAAGAAAAAGGCAGATGGTGAAATTATTTTCACCAATGAAGATCTAAAAGAAATAAGTCAGCCCCATGATGATCCTATAGTCATTTTCCTGAATATTACTAATTATGATATACATCGGATTCTTGTTAATAATGGAAGCTCGATAGATGTTCTATTTTATGATGCCTTTGTTCGGATGAACTTAAGCTCTGAACTACTAACGAAGAGGAATGTACCTCTAGTCGGATTTTCTGATGCCACGATTCCAGTGGAAAGAACTATCTTACTAACAACAAAAGCTGGACGAGCTCCAAAGCAGATGGTTGTCGACATAACTTATTTCATTATGAATAGTTTCTCCATCAATAATGACATCTTAGGTCGGCCTGGCCTAAATATCCTTCGGGCCATCGTATCGATTTATCATCTGAAGGTCAAATTCATGACTCCACATGAAATCGATGAGCTCAGGGAAAACTAGTTGGTTGCAAGGGAATGTTACATGGCTACTTTGCATGGAATGGTAGCTAAAGAGCAACCCATGAATGAGTTAGACGTCCGGGATGGGATGGACAAACTGAACAAAGAGACTCTCCGATAGAAGAACTGATCTCTGTACCAATCAAAGATGATCCGAACAAGGTTGTGAAGGTTGGCTCAAGCTTATGTGAAGAAGAACGATAGCACCTCATCACATTTCTATGAGATAATGCCGACATGTTTGCTTGATAAGCTTCGAATATGTCCGGCATCGATCCATAAGTCATGGTACACCGACTCAATGTAGATCTGAATCGTCATCCGATCAGACAGAAAAAATGGAGCTTCACCCCTGAGCACTAGAGGGCGATATGAGAAGAAGTTGATAAGCTCTTGAAAGCCGACTTCATCCGAGAAGTTTACTATCCAGAGTGGTTGGCTAATGTCATCCTCATCAAAAAGATTAATGGAAAATGGTGCACGTGTATTGATTATGTGGATCTCAATGGAGCATGTCCAAAGGATAGCTATCCTCTGTTGTGCATAGACCAACTGATGGATGCGACCTCGGGACATCAGTTTCTATCATTCATGGATGCTTTCTCGAGATACAATCAGATTTGAATGGCACCTGAGGATGAAGAAAAAACTTCTATCATAACTGACCAAGGCCTTTTTTGCTATAGGGTCATGCTGTTTGGCTTGAAGAATGCTAGAGCAATCTATCAAAGACTTATGAATAAGATTTTCAAATAGCAGATTGAAAGAAATATGGAAGTGTACGTGGATGATATGCTCGTCAAAAGTAGGGCAGTCGAATACCATATTACTGACTTAGAAGAAGCTTTTTCTATACTACGGCATTTTTGAATGAAGCTCAACCCGGATAAATGCACCCTCGGTGTCACTTTCGAAAAAATTTTTGAGTTCATGGTGTCACAACGTGGGATTGAGGTCAATCCAGAGAAGATTCAAACTCTTCAAGAGATGAAGTCTCCGAAGATGATCAAAAAAGTACAGCGACTCACAGAAAGGATCGCAGTATTAAATAGATTCCTATCAAGATCGACGGAAAAGAGCCCTCTATTCTTTAAAAGCCCTTAAGCAACCAAAGGACTTTCAATGGATGGATGAATGCCAGACAGCCTTCGATGAGATAAAGAAGTACCTCGGCTCTCCCCCTCTGTTAAGCAAGCTAGAGCCTGAGGAGGTATTGTACTTGTATCTAGTTGTTTCTTCTTCGACAATTAGTTCTATTCTAGTCCAATAGGAGGCCAAGATGCAGAAGTCGATCTATTATGTGAGTTGAATACTTCACGATGCTGAGATTAGATATACGAGACTGAAAAAATCATCTATGCTCTCTTGATATCTGCAAAAAAATTATGCCTATATTTTCAAGCGCACACCATTGCGGTCCTTACAGACCAACCCATTAGATCGGTATTATATCGATCAGATAGTTTGGGGTGGCTGGCTAAATGGACTATCAAGGTAGGCAAATTCGATATCAAATATTTGCCAAGATCGTTCATTAAAGCTCAGACATTGGTGGATTTCATTCTAGAATATATAATTTTAGATGAGAAATCCAGTCATGCTGAAACCCCTTCAACTGATGAATGTTGGACCCAACATGTTGATGGATCTTCGAATGCCATGAGCTTCGGAGCCATGTTGATCTTAACTAGCCCGAAAGGAGTAGTAGCGGAATATGCTCTATGCTTTGACTTTTTGGCTTTCAACAATGAAGCCGAGTATAAGGCATTGGTAGCGAGACTTACAATAGCAAAAGAAATGAAAGTTCGGCATCTCAGAATACATAGTGATTCGCAGTTAGTGATTGATCAGGTTCAGAGAGAATATGAAGCTTGAAAGTCGAATATGATAAAGTATCTGTAGAAGGTCAGAGATCTGACTTCTAACTTTTTAGCAATGGATGTTCAGCAGATACCAAGGGCGGAGAATGTGTGAGCCGATCTTCTTTCTAAACTAGCAACCTATGGGACGACCGACCTAAAAAGAAGCTCATACATGAAAGTCCTGGAGAAGCTGAGTATTGAGGAGGTCCCAATAATGCAAGCTGATCCAGAATTGAGTTGGATAGATCCTATTCTCCATTATTTGCAAGATGGGATTTTGCCTATAGATCGAGATGAGGCGAAAAGATTGAGATACCTCGCTCCTCAATACGTCATTTATGAAGAAAAATTGTATAAGAGGTCCTTCACCCTACCTCTGCTCAGCTGTCTCCATCCTTCAAAAGCCGACGATATCCTACGAAAAGTTCATGAAGGAATCTGTGGTAATCACCTGAGGGGCAAGGCTCTGTCCCATAAAATATTATGGTAGAAATATTTTTGGCCAACCATGCAAAAAGATGCGGTCGAACTAGTGAGGAAATGTGACCAATGCCAAAGGACCTTAAACATTCAATGTCGACCATCGACCCCACTGGCCCTGATCACGACCCCTTGGCCCTTTGTTCAATGGGGAATGGATATCCTTGGATCATTTTCCATCGCTGTGGCGTAGAAAAAATTTTTGATTGTTACAATTGACTATTTTACTAAATGGATGGAAGTAGAGGCAGTAGTTATGATTATCGAAGCCAGAGTTTGGAATTTTATTTGAAAGTCTATTATATGTCGATATGGTTTACGCTGCGCCATCATAATCGAAAATGGACGATAATTCAATAACCCAAGATTTACAGGGCTCTGTAATGACTATGAAATTTCTCATAGGTTGACATCGGTAGGTCATCTACAAACTAATGGTGAGGCCGAGGTGACGAATAGGATATTATTGCAGGGGTTGAAAGCTCGCATAAGCCAGGCAAAAGGATCATGGGCCGAAGAGTTGTAAAACATCCTTTGGGCGTATCGCATGATGCAACGTATCCCAACTGAAGAGATATCTTTCATGTTGGCCTTCGATATGGAAGTTGTGATATCCATAGAAATGGGGTTACCCACGTTTCGAGTAGAGGAGTTCGACGAAGATAGCAATTCCTTCATGATGAGAGTGAATCTAGATTTGCTAGAAGAAATTTGAGAATGAGCTCGAGTTCGGAAGGCCAACTATCAACAGAAGGTTGTCCGATGCTATAATTCTCGAGTAAAGAGCAAAGCTTTTATGGCAGGATAATTAGTTCTTCATTGAGCTGAGATTTTTCGTCCATCCGAATGGTCAAAGTTGTCGCCGAACTGGGAAGGTCCTTATCGCATGACTGAAGTAGTCTGACCGAGAACTTATCGTCTCTATCGATTGGATGGAACTCCGATCCCAAGGACCTGGAACGCCTACAATCTTCGAAGATATTATTCTTAGAATATAATTTTTATCTTAAATTTTTATTTAATAATGAATAATAACTTCTAATAAGTTTTATTTTCATCAATGCATGCTCCTCGGCCATGATCGAGGAGTAGAACGCGTCTCCATCAAATTTCGTCAATGTACGTTCCTCGGCCATGGTCGAGGAGCGAAATGCGTCTCCATCAAATTTTGCCAATGCGCACTCCTCGACCAAGGCTGAAGAGCGGAATGCATCTCCGTCAAATTTTGCCAACGTGCACTCCTCGGTCATGGTCGAGGAGTGGAATGCATCTCCACCAAATTTCGTCAATGCACGCTCCTCGGACATGGCCAGGAGTGGAATGCATCTCCATCAAATTTTGCAAATGCACGCTCCTTGGCCACGATCGAAGAGCGGAATGCATCTCCATCAAATTTCGACAATGTGCACTCCTCGACCACGGCCGAGAAGCGAAATGCGTCACCATCAAATTTTGCCAACGTGCACTCCTCAGCTATGGTCGAGGAGTGGAATGCGTCTCCACCAAATTTCACTAACGCACACTCCTCGACCACGATCGAGGAGCGGAATGCGTCTTCGTCAAATTTCACCAACGTGCACTCCTCGGTCGTGGTCGAGGAGCGCAACACATCTCCATCAAATTTTGCCAACGCGCGCTTGTCCACCACGGTCGAGGAGCGAAATACGTCTCCATCAAATTTCATCAATGCATGCTCCTCGACCATGGTCAAGGAGCGGAACGCATCTCCACCAAATTTTGCTAATGCTCCTCGACCACGGTCGAGGAGCGAAATGCGTCTCCACCAAATTTTGTCAATGCGCGCTCCTCGGCCATGGTCGAGAAGTGAAATGCATCTCTGACAAATTTTGCCAACGCGCACTCCTCGACCGTGGCCGAGGAGTGAAACGCATCTCCATCGAATTTTGCCAAACGTACACTCCTAGACCATAGTCGAGGAGGAAAATGCATCTCCATCGGATCTCGCCAACACGTGCCCCTTGACCACGGTCAAGGAGCAGAACACATCTTCATCGAAGCCCGCCAACGCACGCTCCTCGACCACAGTCGAGGAGTGGAATGCATATTAATTGGATTTCGCCAAGATGCGCTCCTCGACCACGGTCGAGGATCGGGACGTGACGCATGAAATTCATGAAAACACGCTCCTCGACTATGGCCGAGGATCGTAATGCGTCGACATGAATCATCCGTCACTTCTCAGTCATACCACCTAAGGTCTACACTAACCTACATCTTGAAAAAAAAAATCTGATGAAGAACATACGAACTTAATAACTTAGCAAAAGAAGGCTTTGTATTAAAGTTCTGTGTTTACAAGTAATGGTCGGCCCGTACAAAAATACCTTGGCAAAGATCAGGGGCAAACAAAAAAGGCCGACCTGAAGGAAAAAAAATAGAGAGAGAGAAAGAGAGATCGGACATGCCCAATCAAGGTAGTGCATTAAGCTCCATCCAGAGCTCGAGATTTGTCGACCTCCGCTTGGTCTGACAGGGTGATAACGGCTGGCGGTGGTACCGATGCTGCATCCTCGTCAGTCAGGTTGTCGTATGCAGGGCTGAAGACATCTTTCATTTGAATCTCTCAACCCTCAGTTTCCTTAGCCTCCTCATCGTTCGATTCTAAGAGGTCCAAGTTTAGGTCGGAAAAGATCCTCCGAACCTTCTCTTTCAGATCTATGCCCCCTTACAGGTAGGAGAGCGGTGCGAAATCTACCTTGATGTTGCAGAATTCTTTCGAGGTATGGAAAGCCTCGACCGTCTCTATTCTGGCAGCCTCTGCTCATGCCTTCCCGACCTCCCTCTCTCCCAGTATCCGAGCTTCAACCTTAGTCAGCTCGGATTCTAGCTGCTTCACCCTCTCCCTAAGGGACCTGATCTCATCCTCGGCCTTCAGCCGAGATAACTGAGCATCGTCCACCCTTCAGTTGGCTTGGGTGACTTTCTCTTCAGCTTCCTTAGAGAGGCGCTGAACCTCTCTAATTACCTTGGCAAAATGGTCCACATGATGGACAAGCTAAGAAAAAGAAAAAGAAGCTGAGCCGAGGAGTGAACGGAAGACCTAAAATGAAGATCGGTAAAAAGGCAAACACGTATCCGAAGGAGAGAATCGTAGGAGTTCAGGACGCAAAAGGCAACCCGGGCCTTCTCAAAGATTTGGACGTCGGCCAGTAAGATGACCAACTTCAGCAAGGAACGGGCAACACGGTAGTCGCCGAGGCCCTTCCTTTTGTCCTCGATATCCAAGGGAACTTCCACCGAAGAAATGCTCCTCGGAACATCAACTCCACGGCTGGACATCTGGATGGAGATCTTTGGCCCACCCGAGCTTCTTTTGGAGGAAGATGCAGAAGGTCGAGGGACGGACTCCTGGAGCAGCGGATCGAAGCGACGTCACAGCCTTCACCAATGCCTTCTCCTTCCTCGGGGCATTGACCACTCTCGAGAAACCTCTTGCCGCAGATTGCACCAGGACAACCTTGGTCCGAGCGCGTTTGGGGGCCACAGCCATGCTTGTCTTCCTCTTCTTCGCCATCCGACGAAGAGTTTCAAGGTCGGATGGGTTCATCGCTGAATAGAAAAATACAAGACTCGATCAATGATAGTGACAAGGAAAGAAAAGACGACCCAAACCAAATCGTATGAGAACACTTACTCCTCGGATTAGTTGGAATCAGTCCGACCTTAAATAAGTTCTCCTCGGTAAGAAACCTGGATAGCAAAAGAGAAGCAAGATTAAAGATTTGACTTAAGACCTCCTCCTTGATGTCGGATAGTATTGGAAGTCTGACAGCCGACCTATGAGGTCGCCCCCATGATGTGCTGAAACCCCATGGTTGCTCGACCAATATAAAAAAAAAGTGCTCCTTCTAGTTATGCAACGAGGAAGGAGTGCCTCGAAAAAGACAGCATTCTTTCCGAGGAGAAGCATACCACCACCCGACCTCCATCGGATGCTCCTTTAAAGTGAAACAAGCTCAGAGAAAATGGGAGGTAGGCTTGATCCCAAGGAGGAGGTAGTGGATGAAGAAGCCTAAATTTGATCATCAGAAGTTCGACGCCAAACAACAAAAGCTAATTCTATACAGGTTCAGAAGCTCGACAATTAAAAAATGAAAAGGCAACCTAAGGCCAACCTTTAGCAATTTTTCATAAACATCGACCCATCCAGGCTGAGGAAGAGCTATACGCTCCCCGGGACTGGCGACCTCTAACTTCAAATCACTGGGGATATGGTACCTCATCCTAATGATTTTCAGATCCTCCGAGGTGAGGATGGAATCTATTCTAAAAGAGCCATAGTCCGAAACTTCACGTTCTTCAGATCGGCCCAGAGAACCTACTACCCCGAAACTATGATCCTCGCTAGAAGGACTATCCGAGCCCTAAGAAGATCGGGACAGACTAGATTGACTCATAAGTATGGAGGAGACTGACCTAAAGGGCGAGGAGGCTAAGCAACAAGGGAAGTTAGGGCGGGATCAACGGTAGCTCGACTGAGTCCGAGCTATTCTTCGTGTAAAGTATCGGAGTTCACCCTTTAAGCAACAGTGATAGTCAAAAAGAGTAATGCATACCCTATTTATAAGAGGCATAGATGACTCCGATCTACTCCCATTTCATCTATCCCTTTTAGATCTTCGATCTTCGCTAGGTGTTAGATACTCGTTCGTTAGGATAGGTAGACCTGGAGCAAAGCAATGGATGGTTAGATTTCATAGTTGATGGACTTCTCCCAATCTTATCATGCTACTAATCTCCAACACTGCAATGCAGGCACGATTTGAAGATCGGCCTCGACTTCGATAGGATACTTACATCGATCGCTCAGAGGTAGATCGACCTCATAAGTGGAGGGCAAACTGTTGTGGAATGGGACTGGTGTGGGCTGGATCTATTTAAGATCGACCGCCGACCTATCCCAATGGATCATCTAAGCGAAATAATGCGATACTTCGCCCACGGTTAGCTGTAGGTCGGCTTAAGCCGACCTACAACTCCAGCCGATCTATTGAAGATCGCCTCCTAGAAAAATAAGGTAGGCCTTTATAACTCCTCGTCGAGTTCAGGTTGGCCGTCAAACTACATGAATAGGCTCATGCTCGTCAATGACCGACCTACAACCATCTCCGCTAAAACTGCATCCTCTCCAAATTGGAAAACTCAGATAAAGAAAGAATCTTTCGTAATCTCATCTTTCAAGAAGGAAAGAAATCTTTCGAGTCAATCCAAGGCAACTAATTCGGAAAGCCGTTAGAGTCCGAAATGCATACGACTCCAACTCCTTTCCTATAAATAAAGAGGCTCTGAGATCCTCTAGGTAGGCCATTCAATTCGACGCTTTCTCTCCTCATTGTTCTCCAATCTTCTAACTTGAGCGTTGGAGGGTCTTTATCGGAGAATACTTCGATAGGGACTTTATTGCAGGTGAGTGGATGAAGCTTCAACGAAAGTTCATCCTCGGCCTGATATTTCTCGGTGGCCGAGCTTCTCCATCCTCGTCGGTCGACCTCGAGCCAGATGATCCAGGAGTAACACAAGGTCACCAAGATGGTTGATGGGGTGTGTGGGATTGGATTGTATGGAAAAGCTTGAATCGTTGAATTTTAATGGTTAATTATGATATATTAGTGATTTATAAAGATATCTCGAGCAATGTTAAAAAGTCTAAGTATTGCCAAAAGTCCACTTTAAACAGTTAGCCAAATAAAAGTTAAGATGATAGGAATGAGGACACAGCTTGGTATTCTTTGCTGGAGTTCTTCAAATTTTATGTTTAATTCTAAAACTCTGGAGACTAGCAACTTTGCGATTGACGAGGGATGATAGATGGCCGAGGATAAACATAAGGCCTGCGATATAAGCAAAAATATATAGTTAGGGATGATGTAAGAATTGAAAATTTGGAAAGCCAAGATACTTTATATAGTAGTAAGATAATTATGCCTCTGATCTCAAATGAATGCCACACTTGGCTCCAATATATGTTAACAATGAATGTATACTGAATTGCCAATGCAGCTCAGATCCGTTGGCTTGTGACTGACCAAACCAGCCAACTAGATAGGTTAACCAATGACACCGATCAAGCTGGCCAACCTAAAAGACCATGCGTCCCTGCTTTAAAGCGTATTGAAGGCAATTAAAACCCAAAAAGAGGGACAGTTACGATCTCACGCACTAATGAGGCATATTATGTGTTATGGTAGTAAAATAAATACCTCAGGATGATCGATTTAATGTCCAAACTATTTTGGATCAGTATGAGGATGTCAGCGAACTAAGACCAAGAGACTCTTTATGCATCTTGTAACTTGAAGAGCAAGTCGAAGCGTAGCTCCAAGCTGATTTCTCTAATTTTTAAAAGATCCTGCACTCAGGATCTTTTAAACCATCATGCATCTTGTAACTCGAAGAGCAAGTCGAAGCGTAGCTCCAAGCTAATTTCTCTAATAGCAACTCATCCTGCTCAGGATCTTTTAAACCATCTTAAATGAATAGTCCTTCGGCCCACTCAACAATTCTCCTCGAAAATAAGTAGTAACTCAGCTGTAATTCAATCACGATAAAACTATTTTTCACTCAGCCTAAACTCGTGGAAGCAGACAAGGCATTCTAATCATGTCGGTAATAGCTTTTCTATTATGGAAGAATGATCTTAATCTCAAAATGACGTGATTAATAGCTTAAAATGAGCGAAACAGCATCATGTTCGCAAAATGCTTGTTTTATAAATATTATAAATCCCAAAGATTTAGGTAAGCAAGAAATTCTTCTCAAAAAATTCATTATTGTTTTTATGTTCTCTGCTGATTTGAGCGGCAAAGTTTGCTCGTCGGAGTCAAATCTTTTGGTTTGAACTTTATTTTACACATTACTCCAGTACTCCTGCATGAGATCAATCACTCCGCTCTCAAAGTATACGATTTTAAACAATTACTGCATGCTGGGTGTTTACTGCATAGAAGGTTCTTCCATGTTTGATGGTTATAGCGTGCCTTTTTTTCTCGTACAATGACTCTATAGCCACTCTCCTATGTATATAGGATTTGGGGAACCTTCATTTTTTTTTCCTTCTTAGTTCACTCTCTATGGTCATCTCAGATAAAGTCTACCGTCAGATTAAGTCCGGTAACCTTTGATGTCTTCTCATATATTTGTGGGTCAGAATTTTAACTCCGAGCAGAAACCGACCACTCTGCATTCAGCAACGCTTCCAACTCCATCAGATTGGATTTTGGTGGCAGCGCATGTATGATCCCAATTAATGCATTAGTAGTTTTATAACTAGCCATGGGGGCATGGATAGAATGGCTCAACAGAATCCAAAACGAATTATATCTGTCACAGGATCCTAATTTTACAAACATAAGAATCCAATTATTCTTTTCGCAAAATCTTCCTGAATCTAGATCTGAATCCCATCCACTCGATAAATATTCGCATGCGAAAACAGTGAACGCTGAGCACAGGTCCACGGAATTCGATCGGCTGGCAAAGTCGCACGGCAGCCATCGGTACCACTGATGTGCTCGATCCAAACTATTTATACTGCCACTTGCTTGGCTTTGCTGGTTTGATATTGTGGCTGAAAACATTCCAGCGTCTTATTCCGATGCAAAATGTTCGTAGGAAGCGATGGAACCCCCTCTGTGCGTGGACAGCGCTTAGAAAGATGCACTCGCTGCGTGTGGAGATCTGGTCGGGTCACGTGTTTGCATCCCTATCAAGAGAGACCTCAATCTATACATCACTTGGCACGTCTATAATGGCTCGGGCCGCCTTTTTACCGTCGGGCATGTCTTGAGTTTAGTCCTTTAAATGTTGTACTTGGATTTTTTTTAAAATAATTTATTATGATGGGCTGAATCTACTTTGTTAACATCTGATTAGATCATCACAGATCTCGTAGTTCCGAATCAAACCCACCCGGATATAAAGATCCTGAAAGAGAGTGACGTTTAAGTTTGAGGTCATAGTCTTGGATCACCCGTTGATCATTTCAAAATTTATGCAAATAGATAAATAATAGAATCTGAAGCACTTTAAGATCTATATGGTAAGTGATCAAATGATGGATTCATGCAAATGAAGGCAAATCCTTTCTTTGCTTGAAAGATACAACCATGATCCGTTTTGGATACTATCGATATCCTAAATGAACTAGGGTCCAAGTGAACCGGGGCAAATCCTGAAGCATATGCACGGTGGAGAGCGAGCAATCGGGAATTGGTGAAATACAAGGGATAGCATGGCGTGATATCCACTGTGGATTTCATGCGGTCCAATTGCACCTGGTGCATGCAATACGAAGGCTATTGGTAGCAAGCAGCCAGGCTGAGCTCAATGGTAATTTGCACCCCTTAGTGACCATAGGTGTTGTGGATTGGTTATTACTCATCCTTAGCTCTAGATTTGTCGGCTATTTTTAATCTATAAGAAAATCTGGTACGAGTTATGAAGGTCGATGATTTGATAGATCATCCTATCACGATCTGTCATTGCCCATCCATTCATGACCAATCTTCTTTTTGTGGTGGATTGCTTGTTCATTAACAACTGGCTATAGATCATATATGGTCGATCAATCTCTAGAACGCTACCTTATTATAGATCGGTGTGGGCTAATCTATCATAGTTTGGTATTGGATGAACTATCCACATTTTTTCAGAACAGACTTTCTCTAAATTGATTGGCGGTAAGCCACCTACGGCGACCAACTCATGATAGACCATACTTTACTGATCAATCTTAAACGATCAAGGTCGAACGTGTATTTGCAACTTTTTCCTCCAAATCAAGAAAGTTCACATAAGGAAGGAATTCTCCGTAATTCAACCTTTCAGAAAAGAAAATACATCTTGCGAATCAATCTCGAGCAATAAATTTGGAAGGTTGTTAGAGTCCAAAATAAATACAATTCCAATTCTTTTCCTATAAATAAAAAAGCTTCGGAACTTTCAAGGTACATACTTAATTCAATGCTTTCTTCTTTCATCGTTTTCTAATCTCCTAACTTGAGCGTTAGAAGATCTTCAGCGGAGGACATTCTGATGATTTTTTTTTTTTTTTTTTTTTTTTTATAGAAGATCAGGCGAAGCTCCAGCAGCAGTTCTTTCTTGGTCACATATTTTTCGATGGCCGATCTTAGACAGAAAGATTCCAGAGCAACAATAGGCATGGGCATATTCGCTTCAAGGATGATAATGAGCAAGAATGACATACAGTATCTAGGATCATATTTGATATAGTTAGCAAAATATGAATCATGAATACGTGATTGTCGTTGACAGCATCCTTTCAGGCCACAACATCCGGGAAGGGACAATAATGGTGCGACTCCATCGCAGCACAAGACGGCTAACTGTCTGTTCATATACCATCGATAGCATACCGATAGCTAGACTTTTAAGTAAAAAGTTCAAACCACACATGGTCAGCTGTAGCCATTATTTAGTTAAATAGATGGCTAATTACTACCATACTTCTTACGAAATGTGAACATGAAAGGATTGCGTGATAGGTGCTGATGCTGTGCTTGAAAGCAACCTCCTTGTTACTGTATAAAGACTGTTTGGAAGGATACATATTTACGTGTTGTGCGTTTCTTAAACGGTCCGCGTGTACAAATACTGTTTCAAAGTATGTGGGTCACCGTCAGGGATTGCTTTCATGTCCATGAATAAAGTAACTTGAACTCTTTTTTAATTAATTATGCATTTACGTGTGAATCTTGATGAAGCAAAGTAGTGCATACAAGTGTCCTATGTTTAAAATTTGACGCTCATATTCGAGGTTGTGCGAAGGATCCTGCTTGAGTTAGTAAAATCATTGGGTGTTCGATTTCAAACATTTGGTCCAAACTTTGATTCAGGTTTTTTATAGAACTTTCTTATATATTAATTCTTGTTGTGGAATGAGACCGGTGCGACTTCGACCTGTTTAAGATCAGCTGTTGATGTATCCCAATGGATCGTTTGAGCGGAACGATGCGATACTTCATCTGTAGTTAGCTGTAAGTCGGCCTAAGTCGATATATCGAAAATCGCTTCCTAGCAAAACGATGTAGACCTTCATACCTTATTTTCATCGGATTTAGATCGACCGCCAAACTATATGAACAAGATGACCTATCATAGCTCGTTAATGGTCGACCTACAACCATTTTTACTGAAACTACATCCTCTCTAAATCAGAAAACTCGGATAAAGAGATAATCTTTCGCAATTCCATCTTCCAAGAAGGAAAAAAATCTTCCCAATCAATCCATGATGACACATTCGAAAAGTCATTAGAGTCCGAAATGGATACGACTCCAATTTCTTTCTTATAAATAAAGGGACTCCGAGATCCTTCAAATATGCCACTAAATTCGATGCTTTCTCTCCTCATTGTTCTCCAATCTTCTAACTTGAGCATCGAAGGATCTTTACCGGAGAACACTCTGATGAAGACTTTATTGTAGGTGAACGGACGAAGCTCTAGCAAAAATTCATTCTCGACCTCAAATTCCTCGATGGCCGAACTTTTTCATCCTCATCGGTCGATCTCAAGTTGAGAGATCCAGGAGCAACAATTCTCATAAAATAAATGAGAGAAATTTATTATAATGTCGAATGACACCACAGCACATAGGAAAATATCCCTGCTAATTTTTGAAGGGTCTAGGTTATGGTCAATAAAATTGGTATTTTGATGCAGATGCAAAAAGATGAGAACATATTATGAGAAGGTGGCTCATCCGAAAATTTTTCTTGTTCGAGTTGATGCGAAGTCAAAATCATACTAATTTCCTAAACTTTAGTAATACTTTTGTGCCAAATAGAAGTATGAAAAACTATTTGTCGCTGGCCGGTGCCCAGCGCCCCAAAGGTGGGACCCGAACCTAGCCCCATAGCCGATCGCCGCCCGGCCCAAAACGGTCCACGCGCCCGTTGGTGGGAACAGCTGGGACCCGCAGTCAACGTGCGCGTTTCACTCCGAGGCGTTGCGTCCAATCAACTCCCACCGCTCTGCTGCCAGGGCCGAGGAAGAAAGAGACGGGCGCGGTGTGCGTTTGTGGGGACCCCGGCGCTCCGCAAAAGGCGTCGATTCGTGGTGCCGGCCGGGGGCCGCCTAAAAGCCCGTCGGTCGCCCCGTGCGCATCCTCTGCCCTTCTTCCTCGTTGCGTGCGGGTGCGGTTACCATAACAAATCACCTTCCATATCCGACCCCGAATCTCTCTCTCTCTCTCTCTCTCTCTCTCTCTCTCTGCTGCCGGTTGCTTTTCCCTCTCTCTTTCTTTCTCATTAAATTATTTGTTTCTTATAAATAATAAAGAAGAAAGCAGGCGGGGGCACCACGAGAAACGTGGCAGAGCTGCAGGCTCCTGGACCCCACAACGCGACGCCGACGCTCACCGCAACTGCCTGTCTGTCTTCCTATCCCACGTCATCGCCCGTCACTACACGCCCCGTCCCACTCCGCCGTACAACCTCACCCACCTCCACGGGGGCCCACTTAGTCCGATGCCATCTCCGTGCACGCACGTCGCACGCCCCACGCCCCACGCCCCTCCCCAACGCACTCCTCGCTCCACCACTCAAGCGTGGCGATTTATTTTTCGTAATAAATAATAATTATTTAATATTTAAAAGAAAAAAAAAATAGAGAAAAGGGGAGGGGCGAAATCTTCTCCGTAGATTCCGACGGCGAAGACGGGACCCGCCAAAAGCGGCCGCCGCGCGACTACTGCACCCGGATGCCCGCCTCCCCGCGGCGGGACCCCACCTCTGTCGGCTCGTTAAAACCCGCTAGTCTCCGAGCATCTGGACGATCCGCCGTCTGTATCTCTCAGTAAAAACATCCCGCCCGTTCATTCGCGAGCGACAGAATTGTTTGGTAGCACGGACGGCAGATCCGGATCCAGGCGCGTTCTGGTTGGGCCGGCTCCCCTCGCCTACGCGAAAGAGAAACAAAGAAGAAAAAGGAGGAGAGACAGGACGGGTCGCTTTAAGACCAGGACGGCAGCAAGCGTACACGTGTCTTGCTTTTCCTTGCGGATCTCGAGACAGACGTCGTCAACACGCTTACTCCTTACTCGGCGCCCACAGGAGAGAGAAAGTGCGAAAGAGAGGGAGAGGGAGAGAGGTGGGTGGTGCCCCCACGAAGCGGCAACGCGTGACTCGGTCGTACCCGCGGATGGACGGCGACAGATCCACCGCTTCGATCTAATCGAATTTGATTTATCCTTGTATTTTTTTATTTGTTTCTTTATTTATTATCATCGGGAAAGATAAAAGATGGAAACAGAACGGCCGAAAAGGATTGGAGGAAATTGAGGCGAAGAAGGCGACGAAATCCTGCCGGCTACCCGAGCAGCACCCACGCTCTCTTGGCAGTGGCCGGCGTTCTCGCCCCCCGTGTGGACCACGCAACTCAAATATTATCATCAATGCATTTAGATAATATGATAAAGACAAGAAGTTGGAACAATTCATTTCAGATGATGAAAGAAAAAATTAAGAGAAAATTCAGATATATTCCATTAATAAAAAGATAAGCTGAGAGAAATTACAGCACTGAGTTGAGGGATCTCCGGATCTGATCTCGAACTCAAAAGATCGGAGAAACACAGATGTTCATCCCAGTGGAAAAAAACAAAGTTAAGTATGTACATAAGTTCCTCCCAGATGGCTCTCTAAGAAAAAGTACAAACATAGAAAATAGCCAAAAAAAAAAAGAGGGGGGGGGGGGGGGGTAATTCCCTTTCGCCATAAGAAAGAAAGAAAAGAAAAAGATCACGAGCCGCCGCCGGTGGATGGCAGATCAGGCGACCTCCGGAGGAGGGGGCAGATTGAGATCCAGATCGAAAGGCAGCATCTTGGGAAGCGGAGGAGAGGGGTGGTTGGGAAGCAAATCCACGACTGACGAGTCCGAGTCGCTCTGGATGCCGCCGGGGAGAGGGGCCTGGAAATCGGCCAGGAACATCGGGGTGCCCATCATCAGGCGGTGGTGGTTCGCACCAGCCGCCGCCGCCGCGACCTTGTCGGATCTGACGAAAGCATCGAGGAAGAAGAATGAAGGCGCGACCCCGGTGGCGGGGACGGCGGTCGGGTAGGGCTGGAAGGGGAACCGGGCGCCGCGGTGGAGGTCAAGATCCAGAGAGGGAGGAAGGGGATGGGCCATCGGCGGCACGGCGGCCTCCCGGCTGGAGGACTCGACGGTGCTGCTCTGGCTGCTAGGGCTCCTGGCAGCTCCGCCTCCTCTACCGTCGCCGCCGCCGCCGCTGGCACTCTGGTAGGCTTCCGGGTAGGGGAAGTTGGTCTTCGCCTTGGATCCACGGAACTCGCGGGCGGCGGTGTCATACGCCCTGGCGGCCTCCTCTGCGGTGTCGAACGTCCCCAGCCAGACCCTGCTCTTCTTGCCGGGGTCCCGTATCTCCGCCGCGTACCTCCCCCACGGCCTCTTTCTCACTCCCCGGAAATGCACCTCCTTCCCTCCTCCAGCCGCAGCTCCGCCGCTTGCGACGCCTCTCCCGCCAGCGACGGCGGCGGCGGCCTTCTCTCTGGGGGCCATGACAAGAATTCCTACACCTCTGTTTCTCTCCAATGTTTTTTTTTTCCTCACCCTTTCCCTCTCTTATCTTTTCAGTTTCGTTTGCCTTTTTTAGCTCTTGGGAATAAGGGGTTTCAAAGGAGATCAGGGGAGGAGTGGGTTGAAGAGAAGCGAAGGTGTCTTACAATTTATAGAAGGAGATGGCGTTTGATGGACGGACGGATGGTTCGAGGGAGAAGGGGGGGGGGGGGAGTGGATGCAGTGGTGGAGCGGAGAAATTGAAAATATTCGGCGCAGTCAACGAGCGGTTTGACTGTCCTTGGCCGCCGCCCTCGTCTTCAACGTGGCGTGGTTTAATGAGGCCTCGCTACATCCACCCAGATACGTTGTAAACCGGTGGATCCCCCTCAAATAACCAAATCAGCGAAGCCCACGTGCAGCGGGTCCCTCATCGAGTCATCCTTCGCAGTGGTCTCAGCTCATCCGAAAAGTAGCGTAAGTTTAATAATATATAATTTTGCGAATTTTGATCGGGGATCCGGGCGTACGTGGCGCTCTGCCCAGCGAGAAACGCGCTCCGCGGCATACCTGGGTCGCGCTCTCTCTCTCTCTCTCTTTCTACATAACGACCGTCAACTGGAAATCGCGGGCGGCTGGCCAGCCACGGGGTTTGACGGGGACGGGTGTCGGGCAGATAACGGACGGCCGTAACGGCGCGTCCTGGCGGCGTCTCATTTCCTTGGGGCCCGCCCGTACTATCTGTCTGGCATCGTCCCCTTCCTCGCCGTGTAACTCGGATCACGGAGCGGGCGGTAGGGGCGCGTGGTACCGCCCCTCTTGAACCGCTCCAATGAGCCGACCCACTCCTCGAGCGACACGTGGCGATTTCGGTGGGTCCCGGACTGGCGCGCAAAGGATGTCCCCCGCGTGGGGGGAACGCAATTATTGGGATTATTTATTACCGGGGAGGTGGGTGGACCGCCGCGGGCGAGATCGCATAACGGACGGTGGAGATGGGACGGTGAGGCCTGGGAAGGCCGCGGCGAAGTAATGGCAGGAGACGCGGAGATTGACGGAGAGGGCGCTTGATGCCTTTACGTGCCGCCTATTCCATACCTGCGATGGCGTGTGCATCGGTGGCAACCAATTGGAAGAAGACACGAGTGGATTCGCACGCGGTAGGCGTCCGGGAGCCGGCATTAGCGTTGGTTGATTTGGTAGTCAGGTACGCACGGTTCCGGCTGCCTATCTCGAACACGTGTGGGCCCACGCGTCAGCGAGAAGGGGGGATGTACGGGAAGGATCCAAACCGTTTGAACATGGGGTAATGTACTGGATTTGGATCTCGGTAGTGGGAGAATCGCTGCCTTTTGGGGCCGGTAGGTTACGTGACAGCTACCATGACGGTTGATGGTAGAAAACTCGAGCGTGGGCTTCGGCTTGCAAGATGGATGCGTCAATATATTTGTGACGCTTTCAAGGGCCCATAAATGAGATTTAAGTAATCTCATCACAATCTTATAGCAACAAGAGAAAAGAAAAAAAGAAGTAATCTCGTCACACGAGTACATGAAATTTCAGTGAACGCCGACTTCGGGACATGGGATCAACTGGATTGCATCGTCACGGACCGTGACATTACCCTAGTAGATATCCTTTTTTTTTTTTGGTATATAAAAGTATTTTCCACATAAGTTAAGCCCAATTGATATGATTAGATCTTCGTTCGTTCAGCTATTGGATTATTGAAGTTGATGGAATGGGAGTTTTCAGGCTACAGAGTTCGAGCAACCACTGCAAACTAGATTTTAAGCATATGAGGAAAAGTTTAGCTTCTACTATCCAACAATTAGTCCAACGTAGCAGGTAGAATGTGGCCCTATAAGTTAGATGATGCTGTGCTGCACTCGAACCGTACAATTAGCTACGGTTCATCCTGTGAAGCGAGCAACTTGTTGGCTACAAAATGTGGACCGGAAATGATTCTTCTGCTAGGCTTCTTATGGTAGCATCGGGTTTGTATCCTTGGCACTACCTTCCCTCGCCTCCATCTAATGTTGGATCACCCACCGCACAAATCTCAAAGTGCTCTGAATTGTCGTTCATCTACCTGCCCAGCTCTCAAAGCAAGCACTATTTTATCCAACACTAGATAGGTGCAAAAAACGCTAAATCCTTCAGCACCAGGGATAAATCTACCATTTGGTACACGTACAGGGAGGATAGGGCTGCAAATATTAAAGCACAAGGCTTATTAGTAAATTCAAAATTTTCTGCCACCTGTATATGAAAATTTTCTTTTAGCGTTTGGTTCATGGATATTAAACTCAAACAAATTGATGATGGAACAAAAATCCAACGTTATGAGGTAATATGTAAAGAAAATATGACGACCATTTATTTCATATGTTTAATGGGCGATTCCATGGGCTAAATAAAGATTTGTTTCGGCAGTAGCTTCATGAATATTTAAACTGAACATTTGCACAAAATCTCAATTGTATTAGATAATACATGAAAACAGGCTTCTCTCTTCCTAAAGAAGTTGGATGCTAAAATATGAGGGGGATTTATTTCATTACATTTGATGAACGTCCAGGTTGATGATTTTAAATAAAGATTTACTTCAGTATTTTATCCATGGATATTTAAATTGAAAGATTTGAAAAATTCAATTTTATGAGATAATATGCAAAAATAATAAAATATGAGGAGTATTTATTTGGTAATTTTACGGATGCCAAGCTTGACTGGTTTAAGTAAAAAGTTATTTCAGTATTTTGTTCATGGATATTTAAATTGAAGGTTTTAAAAAAAAAAAAAAATTCAATCTTATGACGCATTATGTGAAGATATGTTTTTTTGTTCCCTAAGTTAACCACTAAAATATGAAGTGTATTTTTTCCATACTGTTTTATTATGGGTGTCCACTTTGAAATTTAATAGCTTCCGCACATAAAATTTCCCATGCATCCATTCTAAATTTCTAATATACAACTAAAACTCCCTGGTATGATTGAGGATAGGAATATCAACTCATATCAGCGGATCACGTCCATCCATTCCATTTACTCACACGCACTGCACCAGACTCTAGACCATATACTTCAGCCCCTCCGTTCTAACTTCCAGATCTGATTTCACAAGATATGAACCTCCAACCTATGCTCGTAGCCACCCCTTAAGACCCAGCCATTATCTCCACCAACCGCCACACAGGTCCCACAAGTTACAACTCAAGATATTTGTCATATAGCTGATACTCCAGCTTCATATACTACTGTCTATGTGTTCCTCTCATCTCTTTTCTATGCAACCTGCGCCCATTAGACAACTTGATCCCTTGTGCTGGCTTAATCCAACTCAATAAATTCGGCCCTACGTTCCCTATACTGAACTTGGCACAACTCAGTCAGACTTCAGCAATTTGTTGCACCGGGGCACCTTCTGGTCAAGCAAGGTTGGCCGAATAAGAGTGGGTACAAAATGTTAGTTGCGCCATGAAGTTACACTATATTATCTGCACATATTGACAACATCCATCCTTTTCAACAGCTAATTAGTCACATGAATTTGGAAAAAAAATGAGGCCACACAGGTAAATATAAGGAATTTGAGGATGTCAATAGCCCGAGGTGAAATAAAATGCTAAGAAAACAACTATGTAATTAAGGTAAGAAGAAGTGAAAAAGATGGTACTGAGGGTTGAGTTTGGTTGATACCACTCAATTAAGTTTGATTGATAGAGGATGTCCAGGAGTAGAAGAAGTGCGAAGGCGCTGCTGTTCCAAATGCAGAACGACATGATGCATGGGCTTGCAAGCGTGGAGTTCCAAATGCAGAACGAAGGTTTTGCATGCGGTCCAGGCTTGTACAGTGGCAAATTGAAGCCTATCAACAGTAACAAACGCAGCTGCTTGTAAGGAAGTTTAACATAAAGAGAAATGAGGTTACAGTTTCAGACTATAGGATAGATCATCAGTTCCAACACCCGATCCTCCGCTAATGGTGGATCAAAGAACAACCACCTGGTAAGTAATGAAACTAAATCTTGGTATGAACCCGAGGAGATCACATCATGAGTTGCTTCATATACTTGTTCCTAAGGAACACTACGTCTAGGTGTCAGATCACCTGCAACTGATTTCCCTATGCTTTGTTTATCATAACCATGATTGCTAACTAACAAAATAGAACTACAATAACCAAAATACAGGAAGCACTAAGTGAGACATCTAAATCTAAAGAGAGAAATAACAATAGTCAAAGAATCCTAGCAATAAATGACTCCTAGCACCACTTAAACCTCAATAATGGAGTTCCTAAAAGAAAACAAGTGGCAGTTTAATTCTTCTGCCCATGGAATCCAACACAAATTGTTCTAGGGAAGGATCACCTCAATTTTTACCTTGTGCCATGTTCAGTCTGAAAAAACTGTGTCGATGCTGAGCCAGATTACGGATTTTTCCTGTAACTGTTCCGATGTTCATGTCCTAGAATAGTGGTACTGAAATTCCCTAAGCATAACACATTTCCATGTCCTCCATGTCTTACCATCACACACCATGGCAAAATGTTACTTTACAAAGCTTTAAATGCATGCTTAATCTAGTCAGCTAGCTTATGCAAATATTGGAATACAAACTGCATAGAAGGACATGAAAAGATATAAAATCACCTCACATGGAAGAAAATTAAGCTATCTTGTTCAACCGCCTGTTGTCTTAACAGCTTACATGATATAAATGACAATATATATGTAGCAACAAGTAACTCATCATGTTTCAAGCATCCTTGTGCAATACCGCAGATGATGAAACCTAAATTTTTAAACATGATCATAAAATAGTTCTGGACATATAATTTTGAACTTTACATTTCCTCAAGAAAACCTAGATTTACCTCCTGATTAGCATACACTAATTACTGCAGCAGCAACACGAATCAGAAGAAATTATTAAAACAGATTGCAGTTTTGAACTGTAACTTTCTGTCTTCTAGGTCCCCCACAATTTCTAAGTTCACAAACTGAGCAAACATCTTATTAAGAACTCAAGAAACATTAACACCTCGCTAATTTGATTAAGCTAAACAAACCTACAATTTTTGAAGTCTCCTAGATAAAGTAAGGTAACCCATGTAACAGATTCCTAGAGGAAAATTTGCAGCCAACTATGTAAAGAAGCTTGGACTCTGCTCTGACAATGTCTCAAGCAAGTCTACAAAATGTCTAGGTAAGATCCACAAGCAGATATCTGTACAGAACTCAAAACCATGCAGATATTGGAGGCTCAGGACTTGGCGTACTTATCCATATAAGCCTGCAAATTTTTTTAAAAAAATGCATACAGAATGTCAAGAAACAATAAAAAAAAAAAAAAAAGGACCATAAACAACAGCAGACATAACCCAGAATCTACGTACTTACCTCTACAAGTTTAAGAAGTTTTGTTTGGGATAAGGATAAGTATTGGTTTATCGACTCTGCAGTACACGGGATTTGATGGGGTTGCAGTGAACCAATGACCTTTTCAACTGCTTTCTTAACTATCATCTTGTGGGCATCCTTACTTAAGTGACCCTCCCGCCAAAATGGTTTTACCAACTCCTTCACAAAATCCACCAAAGCAACACGAAAAATTCTTAATGCTTTTGATTCCTTGTCATTTCTAGCCTTGTATACTTGATTCCTTGTATTATTACCAAGGTCTGCCTCATTGACGTTTTCACCATCAGTTGCCCAGCGTTTCTCATCTTTAGGCACAGAACTTTTTCCCGCATCAACTGTATCAGGTCCAGTAGGAGCCAGTGGGGCCATGTGCCCATTAAATTGATATGTTGATGTGCTCTCATCAAATACGTCTTCAGTGGAGTGATGAGGAGAATTCAGAGGTTTCTGGGAACTATATACTGGGGCATGACCACTTATATGCTGACTTGACACATTATGGATAATAGTGACTGGAGAAGTTCGGATAGTTACATTTCCTGCTTTTGGGGGCTCAATGCTATCAACTAGCGGATCATATTGACTTCCAGGAGATGGTTTACTTGCAGGTGCACAAAAAGAAGATTGAAAACGTTCAGATGGCTCCCAAGAATTTAGTTCTATTTTTAATCCTGCAGAGGGTGGAACATCCCCAAGAATATCTTGTTGCATACTGCTTCCTATTTCTGATCTTGAGTAGTATGGTGAAGAATTTCTTGGAAGCGACGCAGACCTGGAACCATAATATCCTCTATTAAAATTGAATGTTCTATTGCTATCAAGGTGCTCGGCACTTAATGGCATAGGTCCGCTAGTTGATGATGCTCCTATTTGAGCAAGTGTCTGAACTGAAGGTGAACCACTGAGAGGCTGAAAAGAATTGTCAAGCCTCGAATTCAATGAGCTGCTTAGACTATAAGAACAGTATTTCGGATCAGGAGGTGGAAAGCGGCTTTGCTGACATCCAATAGCAACATCCTCTGTCATTTTGCCAAAGGAATATGGATTGTTGCTATTCTGGTATAGACCAGTTGCTGCAGAGGGTCGTTCTGAATAATATCCAGATTCAGGAATTAATGGATTGCTTGACAAAGGAGATGCTCTTGAAAATGTTGCATCATTCAGAAACTCTCCTTTGGCCATTTCCTGGTGCAGCCTGCCTTCATTTATGTACCTAGTGGAGAGGAATTCTCCACTAGCTGAATGCCTCTCATCCATGGGATGAAGATAATGGCTTACCCCAATGGGTCTTTGATATCCTTCTTGAACCAAGGATGCCCTCAACTCATTCACTGGAAGATTTAATGCCCCACTGCTTCCAGAAATATCATATCTAAAATGCTCTTCTGCAGAAATCTTTGATGAATGCTTATTATATTCATCATGGAACTGAGTAAATCCAGAGCTCTCTCCACCATACGCCCGGACAAGGGCTCTTTGTAAATCCAACTTAGATGATTCCTCAAAATTTAACGAGTCTAGAGGCTCATGCGAAGTAGATGGCTTCAATCTCTGAGCTTCTTCTCTTGAACCTGGATACATGATTAGGGAGTGATTAGCAACTTGTCATATCCTAGATATTCTTTAACACAAAATCCCTTAGTAGAAGATAATAAGGATACCTGTATGATCCATAGAATCATACATGGTACTTGATTCAGCTATATTCTCCTTGGCCCCCAGGCTGCTTCTGGCATCCTCCTCTTTCAGGTGAAGGAAACTGCAAGAATTCCCCTTGATGCACCATCCTTGCTTAAAAAAGTCACATATAATTGCAGGCCTTTTTTCTAAAATCTCAAGTGGGGCACCAGGAGATGAACTCCTAGGTCTCCTTTGTGGAGTATGTATGCTGAAAATATATTGATTAGTCAAAATTTGACCTGGAAATTGATGGCAGAAAAAGGAAAGAAAAGATTCTAGCCCACAAATACACATTCTGTAAGTCCCTAATCACGACTTTGAATTACCATTAGGAACTTTGTAGCTTAAAGAATTCGCATACCTTGATATACCAAAGTCCTCTGGTGGCTGCAAGTTGATTTTTGTGTAGGGATTTGGTGCATCCTTTTTTATAACACCATCCATCTTCCCATATCTAGAACCACTTTTTGTCATGCTCTGCACAACTAGTTTGTCCTCAATAACATGAAATGATCTGGTATCCTTGCCACTGATAGAACAATCAGAGCTCAAATTAGATTTATAATTGCCATGAGTTTCAAAATTGTACCTTCTTCCATCTTTTGAAGCTTCAATAGAAGTTTCCTTTTCCAACAGAACCTCAATATGTCTGTCAGCTAGATGAGATTTTAAAAATTTACTTTTTTCAGAAAACATGATATGTTTATCCTGAATGGCAGACCTGGTGTCCCTGTCATTTATGGCAGATCCCTCCTCACTATCTACTGCTAGCAGCTTAGCTGAAGAATCAGAGGCAGTAAGGTTGCCGACACCATCCCGGCCATGGATAGCCAATGATTGATCAATGCAAGATCTCCCATGCATGGAAGAAACTGACTTCAGGTCCTTAGCATTGCCTGCAGACTCTACTTTTTCACTGGCATCTACATAAAGGAAAGAGGGGGAGAAAAAGAATAATCAATTTATGATTAAGGAAACTGCCTGCCAAAAAAGGAAAAGGATTCTTCAGTTAAAAATGCAAAATCTCAAATTATAACATATCTTCTAGAACCCTTGAAGAAGATTTAGTACATTGTAAATGGATCTTGATTTTTCAGGACATAATGATCAAATAGAAATGGCACTATAGTGGATGACATTAGCATGCCACTATCATGTGAATATAGAACAGGCTCCTAAAGATGCAATTCTCCTGCATCAGCCTTAACCAACCTATTCCACCCACAACAGCATTCCTTAATTGTACGGATAGCATGACACCAAGACCTAAAGACCACCAAACTCACTGTGTAGATCTGATGGAAAGTTGACTTATTAACAAGATACGTTGAATAGTATTTGTAGTAAAGCATGCTCCCTAGAAATGACAAGAATTGGGGCTTAACAAAGGAGAAATGGGAATGAGAAATTATTCTATAACACAAAAATTGAGAAGGATTACCGCTCCACTACCATCCAAACATTAGTTCATTGTTAACTTGATAGAAAGGAGACGATTTAATCAGCATGTGCAAAACATGAATGTTTATATGATATAAATACATATATGCAATGTGCAGAGGGAATTGCATGAGAGAACTACCTGTTATTTGGCATGGAAAAAATATCTACATATCCATGAAAACAGTTACTCAGAGACTCATCTAGCCCTAAGATTGCAGCATTATACAGCACTAGCTCTTTTAGCTACTCAGAGTCACAATTAGAAAATTACATGCTACCAGTACTGTTAATATCTTTTTTTAGCCATTTTTTTTCCTACATTCAAAGGCCTGTGAAAGAATTATTAGTATTAGTGCTACAAATTTCACCGAACACATCAAACAAATCAAAAAGAAACTGAAGTACTATGAATCAAGACAAGCATCAACATGCAGCAAAAGAAATAGTTACTTACCTGTAAGTTAGCACTTAACAACAATACAAAAAATTTTCCAAATATACAGAAAATAAACAATCATTGCAATATCATCATTTTTATACTTTGTTCTGTGTAATACTATATAACAAAAATTGTTGATTAGTTGACATTTTTTTTCTTTGTTTTCTTATACCTCCTATATCTTTGTTACCAAATCAAACACTCAGAATACACATCTGAATTTGACTCTCATATCCATGTTCCTGCAAATATGAACTTACTTTTGCTAGACCCAATCCTCAAATATATCTTAAGGTCCACCATATTTCAAGCATCAATTAGGTTGGACAAGTCATGGTTGTTCTAGATTAGGTTTTTAATGTATACCAATAGTTTCAATCTATCAAGCTAGGTAGGAAAAAAAAAACTATTAGGTCAAGTACCACCAAGTGCTTGCTCAAGGAGTTGGGGGTTCTGATTCCAGTTGGAGTTAGCCTCCCAATTAGAGGTGGCAAAAAGTGACCTGACCTATCAACTGAATTGTTTCCTACTTGCAATTAATAGGTTTGGATTTGAAATAAACAAGTTTGGGTCATAAACATGTTGACCTGTCTTGACTTGTTTATTAAATGGATCTGGTTTGAATTTCAGACTCTTAACCCATTTAATAATCGGGTCGAGTTGGATAACTTGTATCCACTTACCAGTACCGTTCCGAATACCACCACTTCTAGAGAGTTCTGAATCTATCTCTCCTCTTCATTCTCTCTCCATCCCCTTCTCATCTTTGATCTTTTGTGAGGGTTACCGCTGCTCTTCCAACGAGTTGTCCATTGTCCATGGCCATCACATCCACGCTTCCTAGGCTACTATCTTGGCCATCGAGCATTGCTAGAGGCCAATGATGCTGGGAATGTGAGAGAACTGCATCGGCACTGGCATCAACCTCATCACTAACTACAACCT
Source organism: Cocos nucifera (assembly GCA_006176705.1). NCBI lineage: Eukaryota > Viridiplantae > Streptophyta > Magnoliopsida > Arecales > Arecaceae > Cocos > Cocos nucifera. Next base: position 73,377 of record QRFJ01002923.1, on the reverse strand, counting down.
CTAGAGCTACCTTGGGATCATCTTATATACCATCAACGAGGCCGATTTGGCCCTCACCGCCATCCTTGGTCTCACTTTTAAGGCGTTTAGGGTGAGTTCATTCTCCTTCTCTGCTAACCCCGTGCATATTTTGGGGTTTTGACACGCTCTTGGATGCTCATTCATTTCCTTCTCCATCTAATCCTTTGGATATTTTAGGATCACCACCTCTGACCTCTAGATCTACCGTAGGGTCATGGGATGTCGTAATGGGCCGGACCGCCCGGTACACCCCATACTGAGCCGGACCGGTGGGGAATCGGTCCGATTTGGCCCTTTTTTCTGGTAGACCTCCCAAACCGCACCGAACCACTCGGTTCAGTATGGTACGGTATGGTACGGTACCGAACGGATTGGTACAGGACAGTACGTACAGGTATGGAATAGTTTTTTTTTTTCTTTTTTTTTTTGCTGTTGGATGAAATTTTTTTGATTTTTTTATTCACGATATGGGGCAATACGGTATGGTATGGTACCGTACCGTACCGTACCGATCGGCAACCGATATGGATTGCGGTGCTGACTCCGCAAACCTTGCGGGTCATCTAATATGTTGTCAAACGAGGCCGATCTGGCCCTCGCCACCATCCTCAATCTTGCTCCTTAGGTGTGTAGGCAAGTTTCTTCCTTCTCCATCCAATCTCATGCATATTTTGGGGTTTTGGTGTGCTCTTGGATGCTCAATTGTTCCCTTCTCTATCCAATCCCATGAATATTTTAGGATTCTGATGCATTCTTTGATGCTCATTTCAATTCTTCACTTTCTCCATGTTGTGGATCTAACAATTCTAGGGTTTTCTTGTTGCTTTGCTTGTTAATCGCAATTCCATCAATATTGGGTGGTGGCAAGAGCGCTCCCTTCATTGACTGATAAGCACCCAAAGATCTACTAGATGGAGCTGTGAGGGGGCCAACAAGGTGATTGGTAGGCATTCGAGAACCTGATTCGTAGAACTCTAAATCTTAAATATTGGTTCTTTGATTTGTATTTTGTCTTGCAATGTCTAAAGAGCCTATTCTAATCCTCTGCAATTTCGTATTGAAGGAACTTCTCAAGGAAAGCTCAAGAAAGTTAAGAAGAGGAATGGACAAGTTCTAGCGATCAACAAGGTTCTATTTCTTTCCCCTCTTCTCATTTACCTGGCTGATGTTGCCTAAGGTGGCTTCGGGGCCCCATGTGCTTGGTTCAGTTGTTAAACAGGTTAAACGGGTTGGGTCAGCTGACCCGTTTATCAAACATAATAGTTCGTTCAAATTTCCAATCCTAACCTGTTTAGGTAGGTTCGAGTTTGGGAATTTTTTGACCCGGCCCTTATACAGCCCAATCCAACACGATTTCCACCCCTACCCCCAATGGTTGGGTGTGTATCAAGTAGAAAAGGTGGGGATTAGCCCCTTCAAAACTTTAAAAAATATAGGTCTAGGTCAGTCATAGGTGTAAGCAGTACCATGAATTATAGTTTAATGGTTATAGTTTATATTTGCTTTTGTTTATTATTCTGCAGCAGATACCATCAAAAGCCTTCTTTAATAACTTCTCCATATCTTCACCTCTTTTTTTGCCTTCCACATAAGTGCTCATGATGCCCATAAGTAACCCTTCTCTAGATTTCATTAAAAAAAGACTTCGAAGCAAATATAAAGAAGAAGACACAGAATTATCTGTAACTTGGAGAGTGGATGGACCTCTATGGAGCTTCTAAACAATCACAAACAATTGAGACCTAATGGCAGGACTTTTTATTTCCAGAAATAAGTCTGCCAATAGAACCTATAGGAGATGAGAGCAATGAGAAAGACATCTGGTAGAACATGGGGGAAAAAGAATGAGTATTAAAAGAAAATGCTAGAGCTGTATTAATGATGTTTTTAACCTTTTTATAAACAAATGGAACAGCCCTAATAAGATAAATGAGGGCACACAAACTCAAAGAAGAAGAAGAAGAAGAAGAAGAAGAAAGAAAGAAAAAAAAAAAGGTTGGAATAAGACTTGTTGGTTATGACTTATTTTTCATTTAAAAATTATAAATTGTGATTCAGAATTACATCCTAAGAAGTTTCAGGAACAAAAACAAAAAGATATACAAGACCCTAACTACAGCAAACCATTCATGAACTTACCAGCAAAGATCAACCTTGTTTACAAGGGGCATGGATTGCTGAGGGATTTCATTCTCCAGAAGGGCAAACTAAAATGTTTCATGATCTTTGTATGCTTCAGTAAAAGCATATGATAAGTTCCAACTTTTATCTCCAAGAAAGATGGGCTTCTGACTGAAATGAATTGGATGGAAGAACTTCAACAAATTCTTATGCACTTTTTTTTTGCTGAACAGTACCGCAAGTGATTGCTTCAGTTTAGAAAGTCATACACATGGTATTATATTCTTCTCACATAATTATGATAAAATCAGAATCAATTTTCAATTCTAGCAATTGTGATGATGAACAGAAGCATATAAACTTTTCCAGAGATGATCTTTTCCAATGCCACTTTCCAAGTCAGCATGCTCATTTTATAATGTGGTCTCACTATAATCCTTTTATCATACTTTGCAAATCTTAACCAAAATTAATGAAATAAAGGGTATTTCCCTCTGCTGAGGGCCTTCCTTAGAGTACCAAATCTTTTTTTTTTTTTTGGTTGACAAGGGGGGCCATGGCCCCAAACACATACTCCTGATCATGTTTGCAGTAGGTTTAAAGTAATTAGATGACTTAGATAATGGAAACAGACTTATAGATAGTGCATCTCTATCACCAAGTTCAGTCTTTAGCTTTTGACTTTTGAGTTCTGGAGGATAATCCACAATATACATGAGGGGCTTGGATAATCTACATCCAAGATTTGCTGCACCGGTGGATACTGGTGCATATACTTACCGGACCGTGCTGTAATGACACCGAACTAGTACATAATATGGAGGGCGTAACAACACTCGGTACATCGAACTAGAAAAAGTACCAGATGTACCAACATTGTAATAAGATGGTACAAGCACGGGATCCAGTAGTGAGATGGCGAACCTTGCTATATTCCATATTGTATATTGTCCTTTGCCCTCTCTATAACCGTTCTGATGCTGCCAACATGACTGATCAAATAAAGAATCTCTATTCCTAATATCATTTTGTAACAACCAAAAGGATATTTAGGTTTGAAATATGGCATGTCAGAGGTCTTGGTGCCATGTTATAACTAAGAAAATTTTCTCACATCCTAAAGAAAATTTGTTTCAATAAAATATTTTTGCAGAACTCTAATAAGTTATCAATAGTCTAATACATAAAGTAGGAGAAGCAGAAAATGAAAGCCTAGAAGTGACATTCATGAAAATTTGTTCTCCATCACATAACTTCAGATCCAATCAACCCACTTGAAAAGAATCCTGAGGCACTTAAAATTTTTTAGATAATGGGCTTCACTTAAGGGTATATCTTTTACTGTAAAATGCTCCTAAGTAATTAGACAACCATCAGAATTGGTCTCCATCTAATAGCTCCAGATTTTGGGTAACGAGCTTGCCAAGGATTTATCTAAGTTGAAAGGCGCAATATAATAGTAGTGATCTTATCAGAAAGTTTAGAAAAGCAATCACGCTAAAACCCTCTATTATTATTTTTTTTAAACCTCCTGAATGGAAATCAATCCCATATCTTGAAAGTCTTTAAACCTTTAAACAAAACAATTAATTCAATCTGGCAAATGTGTTTAGCAAATCCATATGGTCTCATATATTTCTCATGCTTGCATCAATGTCAGTGCTTCTTAGACCTACTTTCTAACAAACTCAATTATGAAACTCTTCTCTTTATCCACAGGAAACAATTCATCAATTGAATTGGCATCAAATTTCCTATGGTCTCATATATTTCTCACATTCTATCAATGTTAATGCTTCCTAGACCTACCTTCTAACAAACCAAATTACAAAACTCCTCTTTTCTATAGAAAACAATTCATCGATCAAATTGGCATCAGGTTTGCCATCTCGATATTAGATCCCATATTGATAAAATTCTACTACAATGTCGGTATGTGGTATGGTACGGTACAGTAGTGTTGGTATGCTCCGAAATGCCGTACTGGTACGAGATTGATACGGTACGATATGGGCGATATAGGGTGGTACAGCATTTTATGATTAATTTATGAACTCTTTGAAACTAAGGGATTCTTGTTAACCCCAAGGATTAATTTTGATGAATAACAAAATATTGGAGTATATATTTGGACTAATCATTTCTTTAAGATTATGTTTCAGGAAAGTTATAGAGTATCAAGAAAGTAATCTTCAAAAGTAAAATCAAAAACAAATCTAGAGGTTTTTGGGTGTAACACACATCTAAAAGAAAGTTGGAGAAGGGTATCCAAAGATTGAAATCGAAAAACATTTCAAGTGAAAAAGTTTACAAAAAATTCAGTGGAGGGGACCCCGAGTCAACTCAAGAGGAATCCGAGCCGCCTCAATTTGAAATAGCGAAGAAAATAATTTTGGCACATAGAAATTTCAGCCGACACACCCTCGAGTAGACTCAAGTTGGATCTAAATCAATTCAAATGCAGAATGGCAGAAAAGTAAATTTTTAGAATATAAAAATATATCGGGTTGAGTAGCAACTGGAGTCGACTCGAGTTGCTCGAGTCAAACCTGCAGGAAAAGATAGAGAGTGCCATTTTCGGAACTTCAGAAGCAGTAGACTCAAAAGTCATTCGAGTCGACTCGAGGCTCATTCAAGTCGACTCGAAAAACAGCTGAGTCGACTCGAGTTCTAACGGCTAGTTCTGCAAAAACTTCAGAACTACACAATCTTCATTCTAATGGCTATATCTAGGTTTCCAATGGTCAAAAACATCTCTCCAGCCTACCAAACAATGGAAAACCCATACAAAATTAATTGAAGACAAGACCTTTTATAAAAATCAAAGTAAAGAAGCTAAAATCAAGTGAAAAAGTCCAAAAGACATTGAAAAGAGTGCATTCAAGAGATTTTCTTTAGCAAGAAGACAAGCTCATCTCTCAAAAAGCTTCCACAAAAGAAGAGTCACAAGTTTCAACGACATTTATTTGCTCATTAAGGAGCTTTTTGTTTGCAATTGTCACTCTTTCTTTTCTTTCATTGTAACCAGCTTTAATTGGGTTTTGAAGCTAGAGGATAGACCCATCCAAGCTTGGAAATTGGATTGTAAGCCAAAGGTTGGCTTTATGAAGGTTGAAGTTGGTGATTCGGTGTAAAACCAACTAAAATTTGGATAGTAAGCCCGAAAAAACTATCCGACATTATAGTAAAATTTATAAGTGGATCTTGGGGAATGGATGTAGGTGCTAGGGATAGTAAACCACTATAAATTTATGGTGTTTGTGCTTGTAATTTTCTCTCTAGCTTTCCATTGCTTTCATATTTATACTCACCTGCATTAAATTCAGCATTCACCAACACTTCACAAGTTTGTAAAAACAGTATATTATTTGTTTAAATTTTTGAAAAATCAAGTTCACCCCCATCTTGGATTATCTTGCTACGCAACAAGTGGTATCAAAGCTCGGTACTCACTTATATTTCATCTAACGATCAATAGTTAAGATTAAATGGCAACCTAAATGAGTGCATCTCTTGCCGAAGGACAATCGACAAACCATCCACCCTTGTTCGATGAAACAAATTACACTTATTGAAAAACATGCATGCGTATTTACATTTAAGCACTTGATTATCAACTGTGTAGAGTTATAATTAAAGGCCCACACACTTCCACAATCAAAATAAATGGTAATGATATTCCTAAATCCAAAGAGGATTGAGATGAGCATAACATTAAAATTATAGAGTTAAATGTTAAGGCTATAAATGTTTTATATTATGCATTAGATCCTAATAAATTCAATAGAATTTTTATATATGCATCAGCTAAGAAAATTGAGATAGGTTAGAGGTTACCCATGAGGGCACCAATTAAGTTAAGGAGTCTAAAATAAATATGCTTATGCATAAACATGAATTGTTTAAAATGAAGCAAAATGAATATATTTCTGAAATGTTTACTAGATTCACTAATATTATAAATGGTTTGAAAAGTTTGGAAAAATCTTATACCAACAGTGAGTTTGTTCGTAAAATTCTTAGGTCTCTTCCAAAAGCTTGGGAGGCAAAAGTCATTGCCATACAAGAAGCCAATGACCTCAACAAACTATCACTAGAAGAACTCCTTGGGTCTCTAATGACTCATGAGTTAACTATGGGACAAAACATGGAGGAAGAAATCAAGAAGAAAAAGACACTCAAAACAACTACCTCCAAGGATGATGAAAGTGATGAGTTTGATGAGGAAGATGATGAGGAAGACCTACCCTTGATTGCAAGAAAGTTTAAGAGGTTCATGAGGAAGAAGAAGCAAGGTTTCAAAAAGAAGACCTTCAAAAGTGAACCAAGGAGAGAAAAAGAGAAGCTGCCCATTTGTTTTGAATGTAAGAAACCCGATCATTTTAGGAGGGACTGCCCTTTACTCAAGAAATCATCCAAAAAATTTAAAAAAAAAGGCAATGATAGCCACTTGGAGCGATAATGAGGATTCATGCTCCAAAGAAGAAACACAAGAAATGGCAATTCTTTGTTTGATGGCACATCAAGAGAAGGTAAATGCTGAAAATTTCCTAGACTTTACATTTGATGAATTACAAGATGCATTTTTAGAACTTATGACTGAATATAAGAAAGTATGTTTGAAAAATAAAGAATTGAAAAAGCTAAATCTTGAACTTACTCAAAAAAAAGAAAAACAATTTTGAAAGACTTGATTCACTAACTCGTGAAAACCAGAATTTGAATGATGAAGTAAAGAAAATTAAACCTTTTGTCGAGAAATTCACTTATAATTCTAAAAAACTGCATATGCTTTTGAACGAACAAAAGGTTGTTTTTAACAGCGCTGCATTGAGATTCAAACCTTAAAATAAGTAAAAATTATTGAAAATTTTCTTTCTTAGAGCCTCATCAAATCCAATTTCAAATGTTTCATATTTTTGTTGCGGAAAAATAGGCCATAAATCTTATACATGTGATTTTAGAAAATTAAATGAAAGTATGGTTAAAATGATTTGGGTTCCAAAAGGAACCATAAAAATTAATCCTAAAGGACCCAAGATGACTTGGGTACCTAAAAACATTACTTGATTTTCTTCTGTAGAAGTGTCTTGCAGCCTGTGAAAGAAAAAGACTTTGGTATCTTGATAGCGGCTATTTAAGGCACATGACGAATAACAAATCACAATTTATCACTTTTAAATCTAAGGATAGAAGAGTTGTTACATTTGAAGATAATGGAAAAAGGCGTATCATTGGTATCCGTAACATCCATATCACTTCCTCCACCTCTATTCAAAATATTTTATTAGTTGAAAGATTGAAACATAATTTACTTAGCATTAGCCAATTTTGTGATAAAGGATTTAAAGTAACATTTGAGTCTTTGTTATACAATCTCTAGTCCCAATGATAATGACATCATATTCATTGGACATAAACATGACAATGTCTACATGGTGGATCTAGATGATCTATACATGAAGAATGGTCAATATCTTGTTACAATGGATGCCAAAGTCAATAAGACTAGCTGGTTGTGGCATCATAGATTAAGTCATGCAAGCATGTATTTGCTTTCAAAACTCACTAAGCGGGATCTTGTTAAAGGCTTATCAAAACTAAATTTTGAAAAAAATTAAATTTATAATGCTTGTTAACTCGGAAAACAAACTAGGAACTCTTTTAAGCCAAAAGGCATGGTTTCAACATCTAAACCTTTAGAATTGCTTCACATGAATTTATTTGGACCCACTAGGACCACAAGCTTAAGAGGCAAAAAATATGATCTTATAATTATAGATGATTTTTCAAAATTTACTTGGATAATATTTTTAACACAAAATGATGAAGCTTTTAATGCATTCTCTAAATTTTATTGTAAAATTTCAAATGAAAAGGACACATCTATTGTATGCATTCATAGTGATCATGGCAACAAATTTGAAAATCAGCATTTTGAAAACTTTTGTAATGATAAAGGAATTGATTATAATTTTTCTACACCTAGAACATCTCAACAAAATAGGATGGTAGAAAGAAAAAATCGCACCTTAGAAGAAATGGCATGCACAATGTTATGTGAAAGCAATTTACCTAGATATTTCTAGACGAAAACCATTAACACGGCATGCTATATTTTAAATCATGTATTAATTTGACCTATCATAAAGAAAATCCCTTATGAGCTTTGGAAAGATAGAAAATCAAATATTAACTACTTTCATATTTTTGGATATAAATATTTTATACTAAATAATGGAAAAGATAGTTTGAAAAATTTTGATGCCAAGTCAGATGAGAGTATCTTCTTAGGATACTCCTCATCAAGGCATATAAAGTCTTCAACAAAAGAATTCTTGTTATTGAAGAATCTGTCTATATAATTTTTGATGAATCTAACGACAAATCTTCTAGAAAGAAAGATGTTTTAGATGAGGATGCAGGAAATCTCAACAACAAGATGGATAGCCTCACACTAAAGGATGATCCACCTCAAGACAATGAAGAAGACTCAAGAAAAGAGAATGAAATAGATAAGGATGAAGAATCCACTTCAAACCAAAGAGATGATCTACCTAAAGAGTGGAGGAATGCATATGGACATCCAAAAGACCTTATTATTAGTGATCCATCACAAAGGATAAAAACTCAATCTTTTCTAAGAAATGTTTATAATTATTTAGCTTTTGTATCCCAAATTGAACCTAAAATGATTGAAGAAGTTGAAAATGACCCTTATTGGATAAATACTATGCAAGGAGAATTAAATCAATTTGAAAAAAATAAGATTTGGATCCTAGTTAATCAATCCAATAACTATCTTGTAATTAGAACTAAATGAGTGTATAGAAATAAATTAGATGGACATGGCACTATGTTAGAAATAAAGCTAGGCTAGTTGTTAAAGGATACAATCAAGAAGAAGACATTGATTTTGATAAAACCTTTGTCCCAGTAGCTAGCTTGGAAGTAATTAGACTACTACTTGCATGTGCATGCTTCATGAATTTCAAATTATATCAAATGGATGTTAAAAGTGCATTTTTAAATGGATATATAGCTGAGAAAGCATATGTTGAACAACCACCTGATTTTGAAAATCATGCATTTTCCAATCATGTCTTTAAACTATATAAAGCCCTATACGGATTAAAATAAGCTCCACGTGCATGATATGAAAGATTAAGTAAATTCTTGTTAGATAATGAGTTTCCTAGGGGAAATGATGATAAAACACTATTCTTAAAAAGAAAAATTGATGATCTATTAAGGATACAAATATATATGGATGATATTATCTTCGGTGCTACTAATGAGTGTCTTTGTCAAAAGTTTGCTAAGTTTATGTAGGATGAGTTCGAGATGAGCATGATGGAAAAACTGAACTTCTTTCTTGGACTCCACATTAAGCAAGGTGAAAAGAGAATCTCCATCAGCCAAACAAAATATACAAGAAAAATACTCAAGAAATTTAAAATAGAGACTTTAAGACCAATTGGCATACCTATGAGTCCCTCTTGTAAGCTTGACAAAAATAAAAAGGATAAGAGTGTAGATACTAAATTATATAAAGGTATAATAGGATCTTTACTTTATCTTACTGCAAGCATGTCAAATATTATGTTTAGTGTTTACATGTATGCTAGACATCAATCAAACCCCAAGAAATCTCATCTATTTGCTATTAAAAGAATATTTAGATACTTATCCGAAACTCTAAATGTTGGATTATGGTATGCTAAACAATCATCCATAGGATTGATTGAATATTTTGATGCCGATTTTGCTGGTGGTAAACTAGATAGGAAAAGTACTACTGGCACATGCTAATTTCTTGGAGTTAATTTAATCTCATGGTTTAACGAGAAACAAAACTCTGTTGCTTTATCAACGGCCGAAGCCGAATATATAATCGCCAGGAGTTATTGTGCTCAAATCTTATGGATTAAGTAACAACTTGAAGATTTTTGCATTAAACTTAACAAAATTCCAATAAAATGTGACAATATAAGTGTAATTAATTTAATTAAAAATCTAATTCAACACTCTAGATCTAAACATATTGAGATAAGACATTAGTTTATAAGAGATCATGTATAAAATGATGACGTAATGCTTTGAATTTGTTAGCATAGAAAAATAATTAGTTGATATTTTTACCAAACCCTTTAGTGAAGAAAGGTTTAGCATCATTAGAAGAGAACTAGGGATTTAGTATTACTCAGATTAGATCTCACCTTCTTTGCCTAAACTAAGTTGATCCAAACTAAAAACAATCAACACAACCATCGATTGACCTCTTTAGAAAACCCCCCAATTCCCTCGTGCACTGAATACTCAGTGAAACATTAATATGTTTTAGACTCATGCTCGAGTCAAGTCAAACATAAATCCGAGTTGACTCGAACAAAAATTTGAATCGACTCGAATGTCGGAGCCACAGGCATTTAAACGGACCCATGACTTCTCACTGTGCCCTAAAACCACTTCAAAAAGCTTCGTGAGGGTCCCTCCTCTTCCAGAACCCCCCCTCAAATAGTGTCCTCTACAATCTTCACCCTCCATCTCCTTGTCTTCCCTTGATTCATGGCGGATTTGAATGATGGTGCAAGAAAGGCACTGTGGGTGGAAAGTTCCTTCGAGTCGGTATGCTACACAATGGAAACAAAGGAAGAAAGCTAGATTGGAACGACAGGCATCTCAAGCGGCTCAATCATCCCATCCGACTATACAACCCGAGGAAGATGAGCCAAATGAGGTCGAGGATCAAGGTATTGAGACTCCCCCACAGCCCTCTCCACCTAAAAGAATGGCCATTAGGGCCATTGCAATGAGCAGAAAAATAGATTTTACTTTCTTTGAAAAGCATAATTTCTCAATAGGACCATGGATTGAGAAAATGGGATGGAAAAACTTCTGTTGTCTGGATATCCCAATGTATCTAAGATTGGTTAGGGAGTTCTATAAAAATTTAAGAAAAGAGGCTGATGATATAACAACAATAGTAAAAGGGGTACACTGAGGTTTCTGAAGTAATCTAGCTCGAGAATTTGATCTACCTAGAGATAGGGTTATTCTCGAGAAACTGGCCGATAAGAAAAATGGACTGAGATTAATTGTGGATGGAGAGGATGTGGTAGGTGACATATTGGCCAATACTCTTTCAATGGAGATGAGAGTGTCACACCACATTATAGGTGGGATATTTATTCCCAAACTGGGGAGTCACAACTTTGTCTTCAAGAGAGAGTTGATGGTGATGTACTACATTGTTTAGGGCATGCCTCTAAATTTATCTAGAATCATGATGGATCATATTAGAGAGACAGCAACTAAGAACAAAGCGTGTTTACCCTATGGAATGGCCTTAACTAGAATATTTGAGTCAGCAGAAGTATCTCTAGAAAATGAAGCATTCGAGAAGCTGTCACATTTTGATATATATGACGACAGAGCCCTGCATCGGATGCAGTATAAAGTGGAAGGTGGGAGATGGATGAAGAAAATGTCAGGGCAGGATAGACAGGAGCGGAGGGTGAGAGAACTAGAGAGCCCTCGACACCGGCAGGTCACGCACCGACATCATCACCTCCTCTAGCAGCACCATAGGACTTCACTGCTCCTACTTCACCCCACACCCCATGGATACATCAGACCTCTTCAGCAGAGGGGTTCGTCGATCAAATTATGGACCGCATGAGGGCGATGTTTGTAGACTTCAAGTCTCAAATTTTGTAGAGCCAGGATAAGCTTCGAGAGCTCATTGAGTCTCAAATTCGGCAGCTTCGTGGTGACTTACTTGGGATTACATTAAGACTTGAGAGCCTGGAAAGGGTTGAGAGCCACAGGACCGATGCCTCAGACTATATTACTTCATTGATTTAGGAGGCAGCTCGGCTGAACCAAAGAATTGACAATGCCATCAGCTCACAGTCAGAGCATAGGGATACTATATACAGCTATGAGACAGCTCAAGTGTCAGTTAGGAGCCATAATCGCCTGTATGCCACCCATCAGACCTCATACACCTTCTAGTCCCCCTAGACATTCCTCTCAGCCTCGACCCCCTACCCAGCCCCCTGCTCAGTCCAGTCAGCTATCCACTAGCCAAATCAGACCGCCATTTCAAGTATACACCTAAGCTACTGTAGGATTCCCTTCATCTCAGGTGATTGGTCCATGTAGCAGGACCCTCCACTTCCAGAGCCTCCTCATCTGGAGACTTTAGAGATCCCATGTGATGAGTGGTGCCTTAGGAGACTCCATTTTAGTTACTTGATGTATTAGCCCTTTATAGACTTATCTATATATCAGCTTTTTATGTATTTCTGTAACCATGTCATTGTATATTGGTGCACTATGACTTCTGTTGGTCTAGTGCATTCATTTTGTTAATGCAATGAACAACCACTACTTTTCATGATCTAGTGTGCTAATCTTATATGTTTTGCTTTTTTGAATGATGACAAAAAAGGTGAGTATAAATGTAAGTAAATGAGCATTGACATGGGCTTTAATATGTGCTTTGTATAGGTGCATGTGCTTTGTGTAAATTCAATGTGTCTCTAATGGAGTCTTTCATTTTTTTTTTCAATATGAACGAGTATATATTGCAAAATCAATGAGCTTGAAGGATGAATAAACCTTTAAGTGAGCACATGTGGCTGATTGATATGCATATGTTTGATTGTGCTTGAGTAAATGAAATTTGGTTCAAATGAAACTTGGATGAATACATATGTTCTCAAATGCTTATCATGATTACAATCCTTTGAATTTCAACCTTAAATATTGTAAAACAAACATTACATTTGTGATTGAAGAAAAGAAAGAAATATACTAAAAATATGAGCATGAACTAAGGGGGAGCAAAATCTATAATTCTGAAAAGTCTACACTCTTATTAAATTGAGCACATCTCTTTTAAAACTAATACTAACGTATTTAATATCTATGCCAATTGCTCATATACTCAAAGTTTTATCATCATCAAATAGGGAGAGATTGTTAACCCAAGGATTGATTTAGATGAATAACAAAACATTTGAGTATATATTTGGACTAATTATTTATTTAAGATTATGTTTCAGAAAGCTTCAGAGTATCAAGAGAGTAATCTTCAAAAGTGAAATCAAAAACAAATTTGAAAGCTTTTGGGTGTGACACACATCTAAAATAAAGTTGGAGAAGGGTATCCAAAGATTGGAATCGAAAAACATTTCCAGTGAAAAAGTTTACAAAAAGTTTAGTGAAGGGGACATCGAGTAGACTCAAGAGGAATCGGAGTTGACTGAAGCTGAAACAGTGAAGAAAAATAGTTTTGGCATGCAGAAATTTCAACCAGCATGCCCTCGAGTCGACTCAAGTTGGATCCAAGTCGACTTGAATGCAAAATGGCAGAAAGTAAATTTTCAAAATAGAAAAAATGTATTGGGTTGAGCAGCGACTCGAGTCGACTTAAGTTGCTTAAGTCAAACCTGCAAGGAAAAACAGAAAGTGCCATTTTCGGGACGTCGGAAGCAGCAAACTCGAAGGTCTGTCCTTGAGTCGACTCGAGTTCTAACAGCTAATTCTGCAAAAACTTCAAAATTGCACAGCCTTCACTCTAACGGCTATATCTAGATCTCTGACGGTCAAAAACGTCTCTCCAGCCTACCAAACAGTGGAAAACCCATACAAAACTAATTGAGAACAAGACCTTTCATAAGAATTAAAGTGAGGAAGCCAAAATCAAGTAAAAATATCCAAAAAATATTAAAAAGAGAGCATTCAATTCTTAACCACTTGAAACATCAAATTAAAAAATTCCTTCGGCACAAAGACAAGCTCATCCCTCCAAAAGCTCCAACAAAAAAAGAGTCACAAGCTTCAACGACATTTATTTCCTCATTAAGGAGCTTTTTGTTTTCAATTGTCACTCTCTTTTTTCTTTCATTATAACTAGCTTCAATTGGGTTTTGAAGCTAGGGGATAGACCCATCCACCTGAAAATTAGAATGTAAGCCAATGGTTGGCTTTGTAAAGGTTGAGATTGGTGATCCAGTATAAAACCGAGTTTTGAATAGTGAGCCTGAAAAAACTATCCGACCATAATCTTAGATTATAGTGAAATTCCCAAGTGGGTCTTGAAAAGTGAACGTAGGTGCTGGAGGCACCAAACCACTATAAATTTGTGGTGTTTGTGCTTATCATTTTCTCTCTAGCTTTCCATTGCTTTCATATTTCTGCTCACTTGTTTGCATTAAATTAAGCATTCACCAATACTTCACAAGTTTGTAAAAATAATACATTATTTATTTAAATATTTGAAAAACCCAATTCACCCCCCCCCCTTCTTGGGTTGTCTTCCTGGGTAATAATTCTCATGATTAATTTGCAGTGCAAACTTATCAAAATATATCTCGTTAATTTTTAAAATTACCCTCATTTTATTTTCTCCTTTCAAACCAAAACACAAGGTCTTTGCTCCCTACCAACCTTCTTCTTTGGCAATTGCCTACTAAATACTTAAACCTTTTTATTCAAAACAATGGATTCCTAAATTTCATGATTCTCTAGAGTTCATGAAAGTAAGCACTACCTAAAGATTCTAGTTTCTCTTGTCCCAGTATTTTGACCGCCTTGTTCAACTCAAGGGATTCTTTGTCCAATTACCACAAATATCAATGCTTTAAGGGTCAAAGGAAGGCCAACTAAACTTGTTGGTAAGAGAGTAACTTTTGCCATGAGAAATATGTAGAAGAACTGCCAGTTAGGAGAAGACCAAACATCACAGAAAAATAATGTTCTATATGTTAAGAAAAATGCTTCGAATTTGATCCACAAGGAGCCCATAGCAAAGTCCATAACTAGGAGAAGCCTAGGAAGAAGCCAACGCAAAGAACTATCCATAGAAGTCGGACCTACAGCAGGCTGCAACCCGCGGTGCGGCCCAGGCGCATGCGTGGCCTAGGTTGGCGTACAATGCAGGGCGCACAGCCCAGGCACCCATACGGCCCAGCATGCAATGGCACGTGTGGGAGGCCCGGTATGGGAGCGGCCCAACACGCAGCCCCTACTCCATTTCATGCGGTCCACCATGGACCAGCACTCCATGTGGTCCACCATGGACCCTTAATAGGTCCACTGCATTTTCACGCGGTTCACAGGATATTTTGGTCTTTTTGGCTGGCGTGGTGTGCAGGTTGGCATGCTCTACATCACGAACGGTCTACAGGTGGGTCTACGCACAGCGCAAAGCACGATCCAATTGCCTGGGTTGATGCGGCTAGGATTCGACATTTAAGGAGTTATTAGAGTTTTAATTGGAGTGCAGACTCCAACCTAGGCTAGGTTTGAGGCCTTTAAAAGGCCATACGGAGCTGTGGCAAATAAAGCGTGATGAGCAATCGGCAGAAGACCAGTAGTAGAGGCTGAGAGATGCTAGTAGAGAGCTGAAGCAGAAGGCTTTATGCAAACTATCAGGCAACAAACAGTGGTTGCTTCAGGAGATCTCCTAGAGAGAGCTTTGTGAGGGAGTACTTCTTATTGAGAGAGAGGGATTGGTGTATGAGGGTTGAGGGTGTGATCTCTTCTTGTAAATTCTCTTTTCTTAGAGTAAAGCCCTTTGCATGCCCCGTGAAGATAAGCCTTGGCTTAATCCACGTATTTGATTGTCTTATTTTTATTTCTTTTCTTTCTGCCGCAACAAGTGGTACCAGATTCCTAATAATTTGTATCAGAGCCTAGGTTGTGGCAATAGTGATCAAGATTGAAGAAGATAGAGAAGTTAAGCTCAATCAAGATGGAGATCAACAAATTTGATGGAAAGAGCAATTTTTCCTCGTGGTAAGCAAGGGCGAAGCACGTGCTCATCCAACAAAGGGTTGATCGATGCTCTCATATTCGAGGAGATGCTGGCTACCATGGAGATAAAGGATTGGAAGTGGCTCCAAATGCAGGCGGTGAGTACGATTCGTTTATACCTAACAGGTGACGTGGTAATCCATGTGCTTGACGAGACTTTCTCGACAATAATGTGGTCGAAGCTCGAGAAGATGTACATGACGAAGTCACTCACCAACGTGCTCTTCCTCTGAAAGTAATTCTACTAGCTGCGGATGGACGAGGGACGGAACATACAAAAGCATCTCAGCAACTTCCAAAAGATCCTCACCGATCTCAATGTTGGCGAGAAGGTTGAGGAGAAGAGCAGGACGTTGGTCTTGCTTTCATTATTTTTTTTCTTTTTTTGAGTCTTTGGTGACTGCTCTTCTAGTAAAAACGAGCACCATCAAAATAGAGGAAGTTACTTCTACACTTCTCCAGAATGAGATTCTCAAATGGGAGAACCAAGTCTCGAGTTCAGATGGCAACTCGGCCCTAATGATGACTGAAGATGATGGTGGCAGAAAACGAAGGAACAGAAGATCGCAAGGTGGACGATCCAAGTCCAGGATAAGAGACTACAGCAAGATCGGGTGCTACTAATGTGATGAGTTGAGGTATCGAATCAGAGATTACCCACAACTCAAAGATCAGACAAAGACTACTGTGGCGATGGCAAGTAACAATATAGAAGATAATGATGATATTCTTTTGGTGACTGACGAGGTATCTACTTCTTCCCCCAATGGATTTTGGGTTCTGCTTGTTCGCATCCTGTATGTTGGAGAGAGTTGTTTGACTCTCTAGAAAATAATGAGGACACTGTTCACCTGCCAAATGGATCGAGTTGTAAGATCAAAGGTAGCAGAATGGTTAGCTTACAGAGTCATGATGGAACAGTAAAAAAGTTGGATAAGATCCAATATATACCCAACTTTAAAAAAAATCTAATTTTACTAAGCAGAATGGATTCAAGCGACTACAGATGGAGAGCTGATGATGGAATCCTGAAGGTAATGTGCGGAAGTAAGGTTGTGATAAAGAAAAAAGTATGGAAGACACTACCTCCTAGCAGGAAGCTCAGCATGAGATGGAGCTTCAGAAGCCAGTGGAAACTCAGTCCAAGATGAAGTTCTAGGAGATGGTGGATCTAGCACGAGATGCGAGACTCGGAGGACAACAGGCGATATTGCAAGATGAAGTTTTTATTACCGCAGGAGACTACTCCGAGCAAGTCTCGATTCAAGTGGATCACAGCACACGATGGAGATGGGATCGAGCGGCCTAGCTCGACTTTCATGTTTGTCCATCCATGATCAGCAGACGTATGCCTCAGGCATGAAGACGAGATCCTCCACAAAGCTCTCAAGATTAGATGGAAGTCGAATGTCAAGTCGAGGTGGAGATCATTGAGAAAAACGCATCGAATTCGATCCGTAAAGAGCTTACAGCGAAGTCCGCAGCAACGAGAAGCCTAGGAAGAAGCCCACACGAAGAAAGGCCTGTAGGAGAAGCTGGGCTTGCAGCAGGCCGTGGCCCACAAGCACGACCCAAGCACCCACACAGCCCAACGCGCGAACATGAGTGCAACGTGCGTGCACACGGGAGGCCTAACATGGGCGCGGCCCAGCATGCGGCCCCTGCTCCATTTCATGCGGTCCACCATGGACCAACACTCCACCATGGACCCTTAACAGGTCCACGTTTTCACGTAGTTCATAGAATATTTTGGTCTTTTTGGCTAGCGTGGCATGCGCGGGTTGGCATGGTTTATGTCATGTGCAGTCTATAGGTGGTCTATGCATAGCACAGAGCACGATCCAATGGCCTGGGTTGCATGTGGCTAGGATTCGACGTTCAAGGAGTTATTAGAGTTTTAATCGGAGTGTAGACTCCAACATGGGCTAGGTTTAAGGCCTTTAAAAGGCCCTGTGGAGCTGTGGCAGACAGAGCGTGGTGAGCAATCGGTAGAAGACCAGTAGCAGAGGCTGAGAGGCACTGACAGAGAGCTGAAGCAGGAGACTTCAGGTAGACTGTCAGGTAGCAAATAGTGGTTGCTTCAAGAAATCTCCTAGAGAAAGAACTCTATGAGGAAGTACTTCTTGTTGAGAGAGAGAGATTAGTGTACGAGGGTTGAGGGTATGATCTCCTCTCTAAATTCTCTTTTCTCATAGTGAAACCCTTTGCATGCCCCATAAAGATAAGCCTTAACTTAATCCACATATTTGATTATTTTATTTTTATTTCTTCTTTCTTTCTACCATAATAAGTGGTACTAGATCCCCAACACTATCATTCTGATGTTCCACCTCATTATTAATTTTTAAAGGATTTAAAAACCAATGCTAAACCTTTGCTATATAACTTAAAAGTCACACCCTAATTTCTTTACCTGATGAAGATCTTGTTCAGATGAAGGAGCTGGGCCATGCTGCCACCTAATCTCAAAGATTTCACATGTCTCTTAGACTTTATCCAATTGTTCACCTAGAAATTCCCCCTTAATGCCTTGTAGAAGGTTTATGATGTTTAGCAAATAAATGGTGTTTCTGCATAGCAGATCAACAAGTCAAGAACCACATTTTGGCTCCTCATTGCAACTTAAACCCTATTTACAATTGGTGGTCCACCCATTAATCGAATTGAACATTTCCTTTATGAACCGTTATTTGGACTTTGGGCTTAGGCATCAAGCAATTTTGCAGGAAAGAGAATAAGTTATTCAAGGAAGTCAAAGCATGTTTTCCCCTTTTAAGACTTTGGGCCTAGGGCATCAAATGATCGCTGAATTGTACTCAATATTAGTCAATCACACAAGCATCCTTTGCCATGGCACTTGAGTACAAATCCATATTATTCCACAAGCTAGCCCATAACATTTTCAAATTTAGAAGGATGTTAGTTTTCATTATTTCCCCTAGATGATAGCTGTTAGAAACAAAGACTTTGCAAAAGCTAGCTCATAACTTTTTCCAAAGTTAGAAAGATGTCAGTTTCCATAATTTCCACTAGACGCTAACAGTCAAGATTACTGTAGGAGTAGAAACAGAGACTCTGCAATCTATTTAATTTTCCTAAGGTAACAAGGAAAAAAAATCATTCTCATTGACCAAATTACAGCCACATCTTGATAAGGTTGTGTTTGTGATCTTAGTCCTTCCATAATCTACCTTGAATTGTGTACATGAAATTTCCACTCAGATTAGCTGCGTGAGTGCCACCAGTAATTTTGATCTCCCTTGCCAAAAGCAGGTTCTCAAAAGTTATTCCAAACATTTATAAGTTGTAACCATGGAAGAGACCATGATCATCGGACAATATTAACATAACAAGATTTCCCATAAAGTGCAAAATCTTGCTTTCCATAATAATAAATTTTTGAGAACTAAGATGGGGGAATCCCAATGCAAAATTGAGGTGAGGGTGAGACTCAAACCCAGGTCCTTGCTTTCCAAAATTTCATTGTAACAATAAAACAACTCTTAATTAAAATACCATACTTGTTCTTCTGAACTAACTAAAGAGAACTATACAAATAGAAACATCTAAATATATTCAAACCACACCATGCTTGAAGCAAGCACTATTGGCCTATTTAAGTGGTCACCTAGTTTCCACCAAATAACTCTTTAACAATGATAAGCAATATCTATTCACTCAAAACCAGCATAGCAAGAAGCTAAGCCTAGTGATTTGGTTTAAGTTAACCTTGCAAAATGGTTCCATAGAAAAGCTTTTAGCGCCACTCGTCAAAAGAAGTATCTCTAAATATGCAATAGCCTCCAAGATGAAGAATATCAATGATGATACATATGAACTAAATATTACGATTCATGGTTGATGAATTGCAACATAATAATACAGTTAGACGTATCCAACTACATATACGATTGAGATTGGGCATGAGGTAAGCTTTTATTGAGGATGATCTTGAACTGGTCTGATATAGAATTTTGGCCTAATCATGCTTCATTTCTTTGATCTAAATTGAGTTCAAGCAAAGTATATGCTTAGCTTGGCCCAAGCCCTATACAATATAATGTATGATAAGTTGATAACATAGCATAGCATAACATAACATAGTACAATACAATACAATAACATAACATAACATAATCTATGCCATCTAAAGTTTCATTATGACTTAAGATTCCAAACCCTCACCCTTTCTATCTCTCTTGTAGAGATAAAAATGGATAGGATAATATCCATCCAGATTCACTTTTTTTTAGACAAACTGGAACATTCAAACTAGTATCAATATCTATATTCCTATATGTCAAATAAAAGCAGATATATAAAAATATCCGATGCGTATCCGAATATCTAAATTATTTTTCAATTCATTAGTCTCATGTATCTCTCATATACACCAAAGGGAAAAAGTGGCAATGTCAACATGTTTTTCATTGATTTTCTTTCCACATGGTGATATGTTTAATTTGGTGGATTCCATCCTCACCTCTTGTAGGGGTAAAAATGAATAGGATAATGTCCGTCTAGAATCATTTTTTTAAGACACCAACTGGAACATTCAAACTAGTATCAATATCTATATTCCCATATGTCAAATAACAGTGGATACACAAAAATTTCCAATTTGTATCCAAATTATTTTTTCAATTCCATTTAGTCTCTTATAGCTCTCATATACACCAAAGGAAAAAAGGTGGCAACATCAACATGCTTTTCATTAATTTTCTTTCCATATAGAGAGATGTTTAATTTGGTGGATTGCGTCCTTAAAGGTTATTCTTTTAATTCAAAACACGTAACTTCACAAAAACTATTAAATTCTACTTAAAAAGTCATGGTGTTGAGAGCCTATTTGGATGATTAGCCTGAAAATTTTATTGGGCCAGTACAACCTGCAAAACAAAGGATAATAGGCTAGGCTAGGCCTATATCCATAAATATGCAAGAATAGCTTTAGAGTGGGCTGGCACAAATCCCATAGGAAGGGAAGAAAAAGGGGCTGGAAATTTTAAATAATTTCTTCAGCAATGTACATTAATGCTTAAGTTCTTTTTATCCAAATTTGATCTTATATATATATATAATTTTTAGCTGTAGCCACATGCATTTGCACATGCATTATAAGAAGTATATACGAATATATGGATATACTAATTTTTGTTCTACATCTAATCAATTTTAGTCCTACCCTCTGTTCCCCCCTGATACTCCCTTTTTCCCCTTATCTTCTTGTGGTCCTTCACTCTCTTCTTCCCCTCTCCACTCCACTTGCCACCATCATGCACTCACTATGACTCCATTG
The DNA here is from genome assembly GCA_006176705.1 of Cocos nucifera. Taxonomy (NCBI): domain Eukaryota; kingdom Viridiplantae; phylum Streptophyta; class Magnoliopsida; order Arecales; family Arecaceae; genus Cocos; species Cocos nucifera. Next base: position 52,109 of record QRFJ01002923.1, on the reverse strand, counting down.
CAAACTATGGCCTTGACTTGCTTTCCCTCGCCAATTGCCTCAATGATTGCAATAGCAAGAACCATCCTTGTAAACCCAACCTCCCTCTCTCCTTACATGAAGACCAAGCCTAGGCATGAGAAAATTCATTTGAATGTTGCTCAAGCATCAACAAAGACTTTTAATCCTGGTTGGGATGTGGTTGGTTTGATCTTGCCTATTATCAAACCTACATTCATGCAACACAATGAATATAGGTTTCTATTGCTCTTTTAATGTATTTTTTATAACGATAATGTGTTTCCAAATCCATTTTTTGCTACAATGTTATCCTATGGAAGCCAAGCATTGACATTAGTGTATCTTTTTGAGATTGTTGTTCAGTGCCATGCCTGTGCATCATGATAATTAAATATTAAGATGAGGAGATTGGCTAATTATGTCTTCTACCTAGGCATTTATCGACAATAATAGCATGTCATTTTAAGCTATTATATTAATCCCTATATGTTTGTCTCAAAAAGTTTAGCAACAAAATACAAGATCCAGCTTTCTGTACAATATTCATACAATTCTAAATCTATTCTTGAACTTTGATTTCTGAGATATATAGTACAGCTCACTATGAGACACAGCATGGATTACCAATTTTAAGTGAGGATGAAAGCCCCGAGACAAAGTAACAAGCGCATCAAGGAGAACTGTGAGGTGTTTTAAATCATGTCTCAACATTTCTCCATCACAAAGGTGATTCTTTAAATATATATACATAAGTGGGTAAAGAACCATATGCAAGTCCATGGAAGTAGCATGCCCAAATCTTCCTAGATGGCAATAGCTAAAGAAATAATAGCCACTTCACCTGTTGCTAATATGTTTCCCAACTTTGCTTGTCACCATTCTCTAGAACTCACAGCTTGTACTAATGCGATCAGCCCTCCTCGTACAAAAGTGCCAAATTAATTGCATCAGGTATTGAAATATCATAATGTGCGGAAAATGACATAAATCAAAATATACTTTCGATGAGTACGACAATCAAGACAACAAGGCCCAGGTCAAAATTCCAAAGTTGTCAGCCAAAACCTATGTTCCCCTATGTCTTTATCTCTCTATCAATTCTTTTAACAACCTAAACTATTTTCTCCTCAATCTAAAGCCATTATAGAATGAGGTTGTTCTTTACATAAATACATAAGCACGTAAAGAACCATATGCATATCGACAAAGTTACAGTGCCCAAATCTCCCTATATGTTAATATATAGTGAAATAATAGTCACTTCACTTGTTATTAATATGCTTGTCGCCATTCTCTAAAAATCACAGCTTGTACCAATGTGATGAGCCTTCCCCACAAGAATCACCAAACTAATTGCGTCGCATACTGAAACCTCCAAAAAGTGTGGAAAATGACATGAATCAAAAACTGCTTTCGATGAGTACGACAATCAAGACCACAATGCCCATGTCAAAACTCCAAAGTTGTTGGCCAAAACCTATGTTCCCCTTTCAGTCTATATCTCTCTAAGATTTTGTTTACAACCTAAAGTTAACTCCTTTCTCCTTGATCTAAAGCCTATATAGTATACAGTGTTGTTCTTTAAATCAAGATTTTAAATCCTATAGGATGGGGCTATCCCAATTTTCTTATAAAACAAGATGTGACACTGTCTCGACACTTGGGACAAGATATATCCCAGGATGTGCAGATCAGGATACTGGAAAGATGGTGGGACAATTCTATCCCGACACATGGGATGGTACCCCATCCCAGTGTTCTACAGCACGTTCCATCGGGACTTGAATCCATGCTTTAAATAAATACATAAGCAGGTAAGTAGTATACGTGTGTCAATGGAAGTTGCAGTGCCCAAATCTTCCTACACGGCAATATCAAGGAAATAGTAGCTGCTTCAACTGTCGTCGGTATGTTTCCCAATTATGCTTGTCGCCATTCTCTGAGAATCACAGCTTGTACCAATACGATCAGCTGTCCCCTCAAGCAATCATCAAAATTAATTGTGCCAGACATTGAAATCTCACAACGGCATCGAAAACGACATGAATCAATATCTACTTTGGATGAGTACAACAACCAAGAGCAAAATGCCCATGTCAAAACCCACCCCAAAGTTGTCGCCCAAAACCTACGTTCCCCTATCAGTCTGCATCTTTCCACCATTTCTACTACAAGTCTACAACCTAAAGTTTACTCCTTTCTCCTCAATCTAAAGCCATATAGAATCAGATAAGCACAGCAAAAGCAACGGCAACAAGAAATAATACTTAAAACCAATAGCAAAACAGGATCATTCAAAATAGATGAAATACATTCCTGAATAAAATGGAAGGACGGTGGGGAAAGGCACAAACCATGGGCATCCTCGCCCGAATGAGCCTCGGCATCAGAAGAATCGATGCCCTCCTCTCCTTCGACTTCCGACACCTCCTCCACCTCCTCTTCGTCATCCTCTCCATCTCCCTGCGATCCTTCTTCTCCCTCCTCCTCGTCCTCCTCTTCCTCCACCATCTCCTCCATTTCCTCCTCTTCTTCGTCGATATATCGTTCTTCTTCAGGGGATTCCTCGCCATCGCCCGTGCCCGTGGGGGAATCGGCCATGGCGGAGCGCTCGGGGGTCGAATCGGAGCCAGGCGCCGGACGCTTGGGCATCTCTGACCCTACGGCGGCGCGCAAGGCAAGGAGAACAGGGGACACAAAAAGGCAAAGGGGTGGAGGTGAGACTAAATGGAAGGGCGAAGGTGTCACTCTGTAGTGGGGATTCGTGCCACTCAGACGTCCTCCCCACTCGCCAGTTGCCACCCCGCTTTGGCGTTCTCTTCATTCCCCTTGTTCTTCATCGTATTGCCTTGCTCTCCGTCGGACTTTTCTTTCTTTTTTATTTTTTTCCCCTGCTTGCTTTCCCCTGCAAATCGTCCTCTTTTCCTTTGCAGGGTGTTGTTTGAGAATATCAGATGCGATAGCGTAGGTTATGTATGATAGAATAGCCGGTCGTTTTTGGAAAAAAGACCTCGGCTAAGTGCCATGGGCTGTGGGCTTGAGCGAAAAGCCGGGGGAAAAAAAAAATTATAGATACGCCCCTGCAACCTTAAGCATTTCCCACCAGGCAGCTTCTTAATTTTAAGAGCTTCAAATCTATCCTTCAAATTTCTAAATCATTCTAAATTTATTTTATCATTCATCTTCATGAAAAACATGATGTTACGCAACCAGCATATGATGGCATATAATACTCTTCATAAGATAAAATACCAGTTATATATGAGAAGAAGTATTGGTACAGATTTCAAAGCACTCTAGGTATATAACCTATAGATAAAGATTATCCATAGGTATATAACCTATGGATATCTACTGTATAAATCTAAAGACACTCTAAATATCTTTACTCATGCATTTGCATAGATCTCAAATTACCTTTAATATATGATCCATAGTCAAGAATCATCTACTGTAAAGGCACTACAAACATTTTCATTTATTTGCTTGTATAGATCTCAAAGCAATCTTAGCTAAGGATCATCTACCATATAGATCTCAAAACACTTCAAATACTTTCATCCATCCATTTGGATAGATCTCAAAACAATCTTAATTAAAGATCACACCTCATACAAATCTTAAAGTACTCTTCTTCATTCATCCACCTGCACATATTTCAAAATATTCGATCTATAGTTAAAGATCGTCCATCATACAAATCTCAAAGCATTCTGAACTTTATTATTTATCCATTATATAGATCTCAAAGCATCCTTAGTGTATGACCCATAATTAAAATTCTATATTGCACAAATCTCAAAGCACTTTGAAATTTTTAATTTATCCTTATTATCAAAAGATATTTGAAGATATTTAAAGAGAGCAAGGGTATTTTGGTTATTTAAAATGGTAGGCTAACATCAATTTAAAATGATTTGGAAATTTGAAGAAGAGTAGATTTGAGGCTTTTCAAAATTGAGGGATGCCTCCGAGAAATATCTAAAGTTGAGAGGATGCCACTATAACTTTTTCTTAATATATATATATATATATTTTGTTAAATGGTCTCTCCACTTTGTCCGAGCTATACTTGGTCTCCCTTTAAAATTTTGATCGAGTCCTTCGAATTACTTACCTGAATCAGATTCAGATGTTGTTGACGAGCTGGCCGGATAGTGACGCAGGTGTTCTCGGTGATGGGAACATTGGCGCCACATTCATTGGTGGTAAAGGGTAGATTACATGACAAGTCAAAGTTTAACGAGTGACAATAAACTTCATGAAGACTTGCTTGTCCGCTCTAATAAGAGCATGATACCACACAAGCACAGGCTACAAGCAACCGCGTGAATTGTATCATTTCCAATGGGCAACGCTTGGGTAACAGCAGATAGACTACAAACTTTCAACCTTCTCTCGAGTTGCATCAAACACATGATGTGCATCAAAGGTAGCAAAGTTGATTCAAGGGGGTGTTGATTTAGATGCTCCGCTGATAGGCTTTTATAGAAATAAGAGTAGTCATCTCTATAATCATAAATGACTCCATTATCTCACTTGATATAGCTGAAGTTTCCAAGAAAACTTAGCAACTTACGACATGATTAAAGCTTGTTGCAATTGCGAGCTGTGGTGACGGAAGCATTCCTTAAAGTCCAGTATTGTCTTGCATGGCAATTCTATAGAGAGAGATGGTATCTATTACTTCTAGATCTCCTAGCTTGAGGTCGGTCGATGAGGATGGAGGAGCTCGGCTGCCGAGAAATATGAGATCGAGGATGAACTTTAGTTAGAGCTTCGTCCATTCATCTACAATAAAATTCCTACCAAAGTATTCTCCAGTAAAAATCCTCCGACGCTCAAGTTAGGAGATTGGAGAACAATGAGGAGAGAAAGCGTCGAATTGAATGACCTATCTAGAAGGTCCCGAAGCCCCTTTATTTATAGAGAAGGAGTTGGAGTCATACGAACTCTAACAACTTTCCGAGTTAGTCGCCCTGGATTGATTCGAAAGATTTATTTCCTTCTTGGAAGACGGAATTGCGAAAGATTCCTCTTTATCCAAATTTTTTGATTCGGAGAGGTCGGTAGGGATGGTTGTAGGTCAATCATTGACGAGCTATGAGCCTATTCATGTAGTTTGGCGACCGACCTGAATCCGACAAGAATGAGGTATGAAGGCCTATCTTATTTTGCCAGAAGGCGATCTTCAGTAGGTCAGCCGAAATTGTAGGTCAGCTTAAGCCAACCTACAGCTAACCGTGGGTGAAGTGTCGCATCGTTCTGCTCAGACGATCCATTGGGGTAGGTTGGCAGTCAATCCTAAACAAGCCGAGGCCACACCAGCCCCATTCCATAATAGTTTGCCTCCCACTTACGAGGTCGATCTATCTCTAAGCGATCGATGTAAGTATCCTATCGAAGCCGAGGCCGATCTTCAAATCGTGCCCGCATTGCAGCGTTGGAGATCGGTAGCATGATAAGATTGGAAGAAGTCCATCAGCCATGAAATCTAACCATCCGTTGCTTTGCTCCGGGTCTACCCATCCCGACCAACGGGTATCTGACACTGGCGAAGATCTAAAAGGGTAGATGAAATGGGAGTAGATCGGAGCCATCCATGCCTCTTATAAATAGGGTCAGTATTACTCTTTTTGACTGCTACTGTTGCTTAAAAGATGAACCCGATACTTTGCACAAGGAATAGCTCAGACTCAGTTGAGCTACCATTGATCCCATCCTAACTCCCCTTATTGCTCGATCTCCTCGCTCTTTAGGTCAGTCTCCTCCGTACTTATGAGTCAATCTAGTCTGTCCCGATCTTCTTGAGGCTCGGATAGCCCTTCTGACGAGAATCATGGTTCCAGGGTAGTAGGTTCTCTAGGCCAATCCGAAGAACGTGAAGTTTTGGACTATGGCCCTTTCAGAATAGATTCCGTCCTCACCTTGGAGGACCTGGAAGTCATTAGAATAAAGTACCATGTCCCTGATGATTTTAAGTTAGAGATCGCCGATCCCGGAGAGCATATAGCTCTTCCTCAGTCTGGACGGATCGGTATTTACGAAGAATCGCCAAAGGCCAGCCTTAGGTTGCCTTTTCATTTTTTAATTGTCGAGCTTCTGAACCTGTATAAAACTAGCTTTTGTTGTTTGGCGCTGAACTCCTGACGATCGATTTTAGGCTTCTTCACCCATTGCCTCCTCCTCGGGATCGAGCCTACCTCCCATCTTCTCCGAGCTTGCTTCACTTTAAAGGAGTGTCCGACGGAGGTCGAGTGGTGATATGCTTCTCCTCGGAGAGGTTGCCGCCTTTTTCGAGGCGCTCCTTCCTTGGTGCATAACTGAAAGGAGCGCTTCTTTTTTGTATCGACCGAGCAACCATGGGATTTTAGCACATCATGGGGGCGACCTCATAGGTCGGCTGTCAGACCTCCAACACTGTCCGATGTCGAGGAAGAGGTCTTGAGTCAAATCTTTAGTCTTGCTCCTCTCTCGCTATCCAGGTTTCTTACCGAGGAGAACTTATTTAAGATCGGACCGATTCCAACTAATCCGAGGAGTAAGTGTTCTCATGCGATTTTGTTTAGGTCGTCTTTTCTTTTCTTGTCATTATCATTGATTGAGTCTTGTATTTTCTGTCTAGCAATGAACCCGTCCGACCTTGAAATTCTTCGTCGAATGGCGAAGAAGATGAAGACAAGCACGACCGTGGTCCCCAAACGTGCTCGGATCGAGGCTGTCCTGGTGCAGCCCACGGTAGGAGGTTCCTCGAGAGCGGCCAACGCCCCAAGGAAGGAGAAGTCGGCATCGATGAAGGCTGTGATGCCGATTCGGTCCGCTGCTCTAGGGGAGTTCATCCTCCGACCTTCTGTGTCTTCTTCCAAAAGAAGCTTGGGTGGGCCGAAGATTTCCATCCGAATGTTCGATCGCAGACCCGATGTTTCGGAGAGTGTCTCTCCGATGGAAGTTTCCTCAGATACCAAGGATAAAAGAAAGGGCATCAGTGACTATCGTGTTGCCCATTCCTTGCTGAAGTCAGTCATTTTACCGACCGACGTCTAGATCTTCGAGGAGGTCGGGGGTGCCTTCCTTATCTAGGACTCCTACGATTCTCTTCTTCGGGTACGTGTTGGCTTTTTACCAACCTTCATTTTAGCTCTTTCATTCATTCCTCGACTCAGCTTCTTTTTTTTTTAGCTCGTTCATCATGTGGATCATTTTGTCGAGGTAATTAGAGAGGTTCGGTGCCTCTCTAAGAAAGCTGAGGAGAAAGACGTCCAAGCCCACCGAAGGGCGGACGATGCTCAGCTATCTCGTCTGAAGGCCGAGGAAGAGTCCAAGTCCCTTAAGGAGAGGGTGAAGCAGCTAGAATCCAAGCTGACTAAGGCTGAAGCTCGGATGCTGAGAGAGAGGGAGGTCGGGAAGGCACGAGCGAAGGCCGCTAGGGTAGAGGCGGTCGAGGCCTTTCGCGCTTTGGAAGAATTCCGCAACATCAAGATGGATTTCGCATTGCTCTCCTACCTGCAAGGGGGCATAGATCTGAAAGAGAAGGTCCGGAGGATCTTCCTCGACCTGAACTTGGACCTCTTGGAGTTGGACAATGAGAAGGCCAAGGAAGCTGAGGGTCGAAAGATTCAAATGAAAGATGTCTTCAGCCCCACGCGCGATGAGCTGGCTGTCAAGGATGCAGCGTCGGTACCACCCCCAGCCGTTATCATCCTACTAGACCAAGTGGAGGTCGGCGAATCTAAAGCTCTGGATGGAGCTTAATGTACCACTTTGATCGAGCATGTCCGATCTCTCTCTTTTTTTTATTTTTATTTTTTTAGGTCAGCCTTTTTTATTTGCCCCTAGTCTTTGTTGAGGTATTTTTGTATGGGCCGACCATCACTTGTAAACACTTAACTTTAATACAAAATCTTTTTTTGCTAAGTTGCTGAGTTCGTATGTTCTTCATCAAATTTTTCTTTTTCGAGATGTAGGTTAGCGTAGATCTTAGATGGTGTGACTGAGAAGTGACGAACGATTCATGCCGGTGCATTACGATCCAAGACCATAGTTGAGGAGCATGTTTTCACGAATTTCATGGATCACATTTCGATCCTCGATCGTAATCGAAGAGCGTACGTTGGCGAGATCCAATGGAGACGCATTCTGCTCCTCGATCGTGGTCGAGGAGCGTGCATTGGCGAGATCCGATGAAGACACATTTCGCTCCTCGATCGTGGTCGAGGATGCGCGTTGGCGAAAATAAAACCTACGAGAAGTTATTATTCATTATCGAATAAAAATTTAAGATAAAAATTATATTATAAGGACAATATCTTCGAAGATTATCGACATTCTAGGTCCTTGGGATCGGAGTTTCATCCAGTCAATAGAGACGGTAAGTTTTAGACCAAACAACTTCAGCCACGCGATAAGGACCTTCCCAATTCGATGATAATTTTGACAGTTCGGATGGACGAGAAATCTCAGCTCGACGAAGAACTAATTATCCTGCTAGAAAAGATTTGCTCTTTACTTGAGAATTGTAGTATCGAACAACTTTCTATTGATAGTTGGCCATTTGAACTCGAGCTCGTTCTCGAATTTCTTCCAGCAGATCCAGATCTGCTCTCATCCCGAAGGAATTGCTATCTTCATCGAACTCCTCTACTCAGAGCGTGGGTAATCCCATCTCTACGGATATCACAGCTTCCGTATCGAAGGCCAACATGAAAGGTGTCTCTCCAGTTGGGACACGTTGCATTGTGTGATACGCCCAAAGGATGTTATATAACTCTTCAACCTATAATCCTTTTGTCTGGCTTATACGAGCTTTCAACCCCTGCAATAATGTCCTATTCATCACCTCGACCTCGCCATTAGTCTGTGGATGACCTACTGATGTCAATCTGTGAGAAATTTTATAGTCATACAGAACCCTGTAAACCTTAGGTTATTGAATTATCATCCATTATCGGTTATGATGGCACAAGGTAACCATATCGACATATAATAGACTTCCAGACAAAATTCTAAACTCTGACTTTGGTAATCATAGCTACTGCCTCTACTTTCATTCATTTAGTAAAATAGTCAATCGTGACAATTAGAAACTTCTTCTGTGCCACGGCGATGGAAAATGGTTCGAGGATATCCATTCTCCATTGAGCAAAGGGCCAAGAGGTCGTGATCGGAGCCAATAGAGTTGATGGTCGGTGTTGAATGTTTGAGGTCCTTTGGCATTGGTCACATTTGCTCACCAAATCGACTGCATCTTTTTGCATGGTTGGCTAAAAATATTCCTGCTGTAATATTTTGTGGGACAGGGCCTTACCCCTATATGATTATCACAGATTCCTTCGTGAACTTTCCATAGGGCATAGTCGGCTTTGGAAGGACGGAGGCATCTGAGCAGAGGTAGGGTGAAGGACCTCTTATACAACTTTTCTTCGTAAATGACGTATTGTGGAGCGAGGTGTCTCAATCTTTTCGCCTCGTCTCGATCCATAGGCAAAATTTCATCTCATAAATAATGGAGAATAAGATCTATCCAGCTCAGTTCTAGATCAGCTTGTATTACCGGGACCTCCTCAATACTCGGCTTCTCCAGGACTTTTATGTATGAGCTTCTTTTTAGGTTGGCCACCCCATGGGTTGCTAGCTTAGAATGGAGGTCAGCTCACACATTCTCCATCCTTGGTATCTGCTGAACATCCATCACTAAAAAGCTAAAAGCCAAGTCTCTGACCTTCTGTAGATACTTAACCATATTCGACTTTCGGACTTCATATTCTTTCTGAATCTGACCAATCACCAACTGCAAATCACTATGTACTCTGAGATACCGAAATTCCATTTTTTTTGCTATTCTAAATCCCGCTATCAATGCCTCATACTCGACTTCATTGTTAGAAGTCGGAAATAAAAGAAAATCCTGATTTTTCGATCCAGGTTTGTTCAGATCTGATCAGATCAAGAGATATATTTCAAAAAAAATTTTCTTAATTCCAATCAGATCTTGATATGTTTCAAATCTAATTTTTATTATTTTAATAAAATAAAATTAAAAGATAAATTAAATCAAATTTAATTTATCTGATCTGGGTAATCCTATTATCCTATTGATGATCCTGTTTGCAGCGAAAGGTTCTAGATCTTAGCCACGCAAGCGCCTGGCCTCTATCGATATCCACTCGGGTTGGATCTGGAGATCCTCTTCTTCTCTATCACACCTCCAAAAATCAGATCTGGATCTGATCTAGAGGATCTTCAAAACTCTTTTGAAGATGAGCAGTCGTCCTTTGCAGCAGCACAGCCTTCTTACTTTTGATCGCTTTTCTTTTATCTGAATCGCACCAACCAAAGTCCAAAACTCCTTTTGGATGTGGAGAGCAAGGAGAGAAGGTGGTTTGGTATGGAGAGGGAGGGGAGAGGCAGTCTTGGGGTGTGGAGAAACTATGATCTCATCATATCTCTAATCTGAGTTGGGTACAGGGTCTTATTTATAGACTAGCTGTGATCCAACTCCTCTTCTTCCCAACCAATCACAACCATTTGTGAAATCAGATCTAAATCTGATTGGTGGGAATAAAGTCCCCTGGATTCCTCCTTAGAGGGTGCCTAAGATCAGTCAAAGTTGGTTCTTAGAAGAACTCTAATTGGAATCCAAAAGGAGATGGAGTCCTTGTCCAACAAGGACTCCTAGGCGCCTCCAACTTGGGCACACGCCTAGGGTGGCGTGCGGCCTTCTCCTTGCCAGGTTCTGATAGAGGGATAGGCCCCCACCAGCTCTCCAATAGGTGCATGACATGTGGTCAAAAGTCAAAGTGTCAATGGTCAACGTTTGACCAGTCAAAGGTAGACTTTTGACCAAAGTCAAAGAACAAAAAATGGCAGGTGACCAAAAATGGTAGGTAGTGTCTTACAAATAAGACAATATTTTCTGACTTGGACAACCTTCTGTCAGACCATATGAAGGCCTCTGTTTGAGCACAAACTCCTTTGGCTCAGACAGGACAACTTATTTATGATAGCAAAAGAAGAACGTTAGGTTCAATCGAGTGCTAGCATGATTTCCTTGAATCTAATTGAATCTCATTCAGATCAATTGAACTAGATCAGTTCAATTGATGATCACCAGATTCAAATCCTTGTTTGTGTGACCCAGTTAGGTTCAGTTCTGTATGGTAATGGGATATGTCATGATCTCTATCATCGACATCATCGAAACTTCTTTCGATGGATCAGAACTCTTCTGATTCGAACAACTAGAATGATCGATCATCTAAATCATTCTAATTGCTCCCAAAATTCACCAGTGATACCTAGCAGTATATGGTGGCAACCCATCAGAGCTGAATGCGAACCTCTTGGTGCAGCTACCTGTGTGATTCAGTTCTTCTATCTTGAGCCCCGATCAGATTAGGGTTAAGGTGAACTCGTCAAACCCTAGTCTCTGTCATATGATGTAATCATTCGATTCGAATCCAATGTGAAAATCTAAATAGAAACTCTTTCTATTATTTCACTCTACCATGACCATGGATTTCTGGACTTGATTCTTATGATCATCATAGGGCTACTCCTCTACCACCGAGGTAGATAGATTCCATCTTGATGCAATCCAGTTCCTATAATGAACATGTCATAGCCAACATACACCTTAGGATTCCATATGGCTAGGAGATCGAGTAATGGTGTAGTCAAACTATAACATCCTCAAGGTGAACTGCCGATGCATCTCAAGTCAAAGAACCAGACACACTACTACAGCATCAAGTCAGTCATTGACGAGAAGGTAGACTCCCTAATGACTACTCGAGGTGGTCACGCTCAGTGCCCTCGTTCTCTAATGAGTACCTGTACTCTCGCTCCAGTGTCTCCACACTGTAAACTCAAGACTCATCTACTAAAGAGAAGCGATTGTACACCAATCTTCCGGATCAATCACCATCCTCGTGATGATCCTATGGTCAGGAGCAATTTATGAGTTAATAATGATTATTCATGTCTTAAATTTTTAACTCTTAAAAATATGAATTATCATTATCATTAACTCAAAGGATGTATCACAGACACTAAATACACATATGTGATAGAAAATAATCCATTTATTGCTTTTAGTCAAAATTATAATTTTGATCCTAGAAGTGTATTACAAGTGTCAGCCAATTCTGGCTTCTAGAGCACATATATCTAACAAAAAAGTCGAAGTATATGGCATATTCCGCTACTACTCCTTCCGGATTGGTTAAAACAACCCGGCTCCGGAGCCCATGGCATTCGAAGATCCATCAACATGTAGGGTCCAACATTCATCGATTGAAGGGGTTTCAACATGACTGGATTCCTCATCTGAAATTGTACATTCTAGGATGAAGTCCGCTAATGCCTAAGCTTTAATAGATGATCTCGATAAATATTTGATATCAAATTTGCCTAGCTTGATAGTCCATTTAGCTAGCCACCCCAAAGTATCTGATCGATACAATACCGATCTAATGAGTTGGTCTGTAAGGACTACGATGGTGTGCGCTTGAAAATATGGGCGTAACTTTTTTGCAAATATCAAGAGAGCATAAACGATTTTTTTCAATCTCGTATATCTGATCCCAGCATCGTAAAGTACCCAGCTCACGTAATAGATCGACTTCTGCACCTTGGCCTCCTATCAGATCAGAACAGAACTAATTGCTGAAGAAGAAACAGCTAGATACAAGTATAATACCTCATCGAGCTCTGGCTTGCTTAATAGAGGAGGGGAGCCGAGGTATTTCTTTAACTCATCGAAGGCTGTCTGGCATTCATCTATCCATTGAAAGTCTTTCGGTTGCTTAAGAGCTTTAAAAAATGGAAGGCTCTTTTCCGCCAATCTTGATAGGAATCTATTTAAGACTGCGATCTTTCCTATGAGTCGCTGCACTTCTTTGATCATCTTTAGGGACTTCATTTCTTGAAGAGCTTGAATCTTCTCCGAATTAGCCTCAATCCCACATTGTGATACCATGAACCTAAGAAATTTTTTGGAAGTGACACTGAAGGTGCATTTGTTTGGGTTGAGCTTCATCCGAAAATGCCATAGTATAGCAAAGGCTTCTTCTAAGTCGGTAATATGATATTCGGTAGCCCTACTTTTGACGAGCATGTCGTCCATGTATACTTTCATATTTCTTCTAATTTGCTCTTTAAAAAGCTTGTTCACAAGTTTTTGATAGGTCGCTCCAGCATTCTTCAAGCCAAACGGCATGACCTTGTAACAAAAAAGGCCTTGGTCAGTTATTAAAAAAATTATTTTTTCTTCATCCTCAGATGTCATTCGGATCTGGTTGTATCCTGAGAAAGCATCCATGAATAATGGGAGCTAATTTTCTGAGGTCGCATCCACCAATTGGTCTATGCACGGCACAAAATAGCTATCCTTTGGGCATGCTCCATTGAGATCCACATAATCAATGCACGTGCGCCATTTTTCATTGGCCTTTTTGACGAGGACGACGTTAGCCAATCACTCTAGATAATAAAATTCTCGGATGAAGTTGGCCTTCAAGAGCTTATCAACTTCTTCTCGTATCGCCCTCTAGCGTTCAGGGACGAAGCTCCATTTGTTCTGCCTGATTGAACGATAATTCAGATCTACATTGAGTCAGTGTACCATGACTTGTGGATCGATGTCGAGCATATCCGAAGCTGACCAAGCAAATATGTCAGCGTTATCTCATAGAAATATGATGAGGTGTTGTCGATCCTCTTCACATAAGCTTGAGCCGACCTTCACAACCTTGTTCAGATCATCCTTGATCAATATAAAGATTAGTTCTTCTATCGAGGAGCTTCTTTGTTTAGTTTGTTCATCCCAGACGTCTAACTCATTCATGGGTTGCTCTTCAGTCTCCACTCCACGCAAAGTAGCCATGTAACACTCCCTTGCGATCGACTGGTTTCTCTTGAGCTCGCCAATTTCATGTGGAGTCATGAATTTGACCTTCAGATGATAGGTCGATACTATGGCCTGGAGGGTATTTAGGCCTGGCCGACCTAAGATGATATTATAGGCGAAGGGGTTATTTATAACGAAATAAGTTATATCGACAACCGCCTACTTCAGAGCTCGTCCAACTTTTATCATTAGTAAAATAGTTCCTTCCACTGGAACCATAGCGTCAGAAAATCCAACTAGAGGTACATTCCTCTTCGTCAGTAGTTCAGGGCTTAAATTCATCCGAACAAAGGCATCATAAAACAGAACATCTACCAAGCTTCCATTATCAACAAGGATCCAATGTACATCATAATTAGCAATATTCAAAAAAATAACTACAGGATCATCGTGGGACTGACTTATTTCTTCCAGATCTTCATCGATGAAAGTAATTTCACCATATGCTTTTCTATTCCTCGATCCTTCTCCTGGTCGATCCCGATCCAAAGTATTTCCATCGATATTTTCTCCAATAATTACTTTGATTTCTCCCACAATCGGTTGCTCTCCGTGCGGTTCATCCTACCGAGGTTGGTCACGATCCAGATTCGTCAGGATTTGCCATTCATCCATATAGTGCCGAAGTCATCCTTACCTGATTAGTACCTCTATTTTCTCTTTGAGCTGCCAGCACTCCTCAGTATCATGCCCATGGTCATGATGATATGGGCAATACTTTCTCGAGTTTCTTACTCGAGCAGGGGTTATCATTTTTTTGGGTCAAAGTATATCTTCTCGTCGCTCAATCTCCATCAGAATCTGAGCTTAGGGTGTGTTGAGAGGAGTGTGGTAATTGAACCTCCGAGGTGGAGTTCTAGATCGGGCTCGCGGCTTTGGAGATGTTAGTCGGCTACTCCGAGGTGGGGTGCATGATTGATGAAATCGTGGGTCCTTCCGACAGTGCTGCATCTGTCTATGATCTTTTTTCTTCTCCTATTTTTGGGACAGACCCGACCTACCATCTCGGCTACTCCCATGCTGGTCCCAAGCCTCTTCGGCCTGGGCATACTTCTCCGCTCATTCTAGCATCTCAGCGAAATCCTTCGAATAGTCCAAGTTGAGGGAGAACAAAAGGTCATTTTGGAGGAGGTCGGCCTTGAACGCCGTCATGGCCGTAGACGAATCTAAATTTTGAACCTCCAAGGTGGCTGCATTAAAGAGATTGATATACTCTCGAAGGGGCTCATTCTCTCGTTGCCTGATGCTCATGAGGAAGTCAGAGTTATGACATTGCTGACGACTGCTTACGAAGTGGGCAACGAACAGATGGCTCAATTGATAGAAGGAATATATGAAGCCGAGTTTCAGGTTTGAATACCAATGTTGAGCCACCTTTCTCAAAGTTGAAGGAAAAGCTCGACATAGTATCGCATCGGTAGCCCCTTGCAGATGCATAAGAGATCGAAAACTATCTAGATGATCTACAGGATTAGCCGTTCCATCGTAAAGCTTCATCTTAGGGATCTTGAACCGACGTAATAAGGGTTCGTCCATAATTTTCTAAGTGAATGGGGGATCGACATTAAACCCCAAATCCTCCCCTTGTTGCCTCGGCTCCTGCAACGCATCCAGCTGTCGTTGCATCTCTTTGAGCTTTTTCTCCATGTCATCCTCACGAGTGGCTCAGTGCTGAGGAGTCTCATGGCCCAAAGTGGAGCCTCTTCTGAAAATTGATGTTAGCGAGCGTTCAAATTTTCGACGGAAAGGATTAGTAGGTCGACTGTGACGACTGGCCTCCACCCTAGGACTTCGGAGGCATCGTTCCTCTGGCTTTATCCAGATCAGACCTGAATTTTCTTCAATCAGACGGCACTCGTCGACCTGTTGTATTCCTCTTACGGCAGCTGATAGTGCATACACTTGATGAAACAGGGTGTCATACTGTTCCTGTGAGACCGTCGGCACCGTTGGTGGGTTTTTCTAGATGGGTGGTGGAGATGTGTTAACCTATTGAGCATTGTAGGTCCTTCGACCACTAGAACACTGGGACGCGTTTGATGTTTCTCTTCGGATTCTCATGATATCCAGTGTCATGCTTTCTTCCCTCAAAATTAAACCTCGAAAATAATCGAGGCCCTTCCTCTAGCGCTAACTGTTGCTTCTGGATCTCCTGGCTTGAGGTCGGCCGACGAGGATGGAGGAGCTCGATCGCCGAGGAATATGAGACCGAGGATGAACTTTCGCTGGAGCTTTGCCCATTCACCTATAATAAAGTCCCCACCGGAATGTTCTCTGGTAAAGACCCTCCGATGCTCATGTTAGGAGATTGAAGAACAGTGAGAAGAGAAAGCGTCGAATTGAATGGCATACCTGAACGATCCCAAAGTCCTTTAATTTATAGGGAAGGAGTTGGAGTCGTATCCGTTTTGAACTCTAACGGCTTTTCGAGTTAGTCGCCCTAGATTGATTCGGAAGATTTCTTTCCTTCTTGAGAGATGGGATTGCAAAAGATTCATTTTTATTCGAATTTTTCGATTCAGAGAGAATGCAGTTTCAGTAGGAACGATTGTAGGTCGATCATTGACGAACTATGAGCCTATTCATATAGCTTGACGGTCGATTTAAATCCGACGAGGACGAGATATGAAGGCCTACCTTATTTTACCAGAAGGCGATCTTCAGTAAGTCGGCCGAAATTGTAGGTCGGCTTAAGCCGACCTACAGCTAACCACGAACGAAATATCGCATCATTCCACTCAAACGATCCATTGGAATAGATTAGCGATCGATCCTAAATAGGTCGAGGCCACGTCAATCCCATTCCACAACAGTACCTATTGTATTAGCCTATGTTGTAATTATCACCTCAGTTTGTATGATATGCATAGCAATTCGTAATCAGCTACCGTTGCATGGAAGGTAAAGACGAACGGATGCTTAGCGTGTGGGTGATGTTGAAAAAGGAGCTCTTCAGGAAGGGGGCGGGGGGGGGGGGGTGTAATTGCTATGATATGCATAGCAATTACAGATGATTTTGATAAATGCGAATGCCAAAAATGTAAGTGAGAAGGAAGGCTGGGCATGTGGATGATGGATTCGAGCCGCTATCAAGGCAAATGCAGGGACATGGCGACGGACTTGGCGGTGGAGGACACGATCTACCAGCTGGACAAAGCGGTGTGTGAGGCATTTTAGTTAAATACGTGCGACACACGTGATGAAGCAATCTCATTGTCGTGCCAACCCCAACCTCCAGCCGCAAGTTCAACAAATAAAACAAAATTTTAAAGCAAAAGATGCCGAACCAATAGTATTGCTGTTGAAAATTTGGTCACCCTGTATAACATGAAGAAAGATGTGAATCAATCGTCAGACACAAAAGATAACATTAGCCAAGTTTGGGAAGTATAGAGATCTGCATCTGATCCTGCTCATGCATCCCAATTCTCCCCAACAAAAAAAAAAAAGGAAAAGGAAAAAAAAATAGAGGAAATCTTACCAGATACGCACCCATCTATAATGCCACGGAATCTAACGTACATGCATAGTTACGCCAGTTCACCTTACAAAAACTGTGTTAAACATCTTCATCACACAGAAGTTTGCACAACTAAAATGGTAGAACCATATAATAAAAAAAAATTTAGATAGGCTCATTCCACCGTAGGCAAAGCCAATAAATAATTCACACAACAGTAGTTCTTCATTTATTACTAATCTGAATTGATGAAGATTCCTACGATAAATAAGTCTATCTAATAATTTCTCCCTATGATGGGTCGCAATAGACACTGAATCAACAAACAGAAAACAAGCCTAAATGCGGTATTTCCAAGTATGGCTGTGAGAAGTGTAAATGTAACCATGCCAGAGAAAAGGGGCACAGAGTATATACACGGACCTCTTATTTGCCGTTTGCTCTACCAAGATTCTGCTGTTTGATTTCAACAATTTAATCTATGGCAAGTTATAAATTACTTTAATTAAGTCTACAAAACGATATTTTACCTTCATACCTTCCCTGCAGCATACTACAGCATGAGAGATCATTTTCCCAGGTTGAACACATGCTCTAAACAATAAAAGGCCGAAAAACAAAAAAACAAAACAGTGAAGGAAGCAATATAAACAAGCAATCCAGCCAATCAAGAGAGTAAATGTGGCCCGCTCTCGGTGGGATTTCGAGACTGGTCATGCACACGATGATGCTTGGTCATTTGCACATCACGCGTGAAGTGAGTCCTTGCTTTTGCATATGGAGCTTCCCTTGCTGCAGGACAGGGAGACCATTTCAAGTCTTAGAAAGGGTAACAAAGAAGTCAGGTAATCTTTATCTCCTAGCTTCTTACCAGCAGCAATCTTCTGAGCCCGAAGGATATTCTGCCTCCTTTTCCACCAGCATGCTAGACAGACTAGTAGTAGTAAAAATGCAACCAAAGCCCCGAATGCAATACCGACCTTAGCAGCGACAGACATATGGAGCCCACATGTCGGTAGCCCAGGAATTCCACATAGACCTGCATTGCCAGTAAAGCTGCACATGCCACATAAGCATCTTGATTGCGCAGAGAATACCATTAAACACCAGCATAAAGAATAGAAGCATTTACTAAGAAGAAACAAGCACATAATTTTGTGGGAACAATTTTAGTATTACGTCCAAGTAATCCATATGGAACAAGATCGACAGCAGGATAACTAACTATAATGTAATTAAAACTTGAACCACACATATGGAATACATGCAGTTGTCTAAATGTATCACAATATATGAGATTGGATTATTATAAAAATGACTACTTTCAAAGTTTTATTGATCATTCATGATAGAGAAACGCTATGATGAAGGGTACTCTGATGCATTTCTGAGTGATACAGATTTATAGCAATACGTGAACATAGAGAGAGTTATACAGGTACGTCACCTCTCATGGAGGGCATTTGAATCTCGGAGAAATATGAGGTTTGTTGAAGGGCTAACCGATAGACAATTGTGATGGAAGAATAAAGGAATTTGAATTTTTGTAACCAATCAGAAGATTATAAGATTTTGGAAATTTTGGTCCTTGATGATGCAGCATCCATCTTTGTAAGATTACATTGTTGTTATCAAAAGCTACATCTTTCCTGATGCACTCTCATCAAGGTTCTCTATAATATCTTAGGAAAAAAAACTTAGGGGACTATATATATCAGAAGAGGAACCTTAGATATTGCAGTCTTTCATAATTTTTAAATTGGACCACAGGAGAGAGATCACGGGCAGTCAGCTCGCTCCTATATTGATCAGTGAGAAGTGATCCAAACTGAACTTGAGGGGTCAAGGTCTCTCAGATCTTCAAAGTCACTCAACAGGCAGAATTGAAGTGCAAATGATTGGAAGAACATTAATATAATATTTGGCATATCTACCTGATATTAATATTCTCAGCTCATCAAAATCTGATCACTAAATAAAGGAAATAAAATAACCAGTTAAAAAAATTCACTTAGTAAAAATTGTTTTACATAATTGACAATCCTTACCATCTGAACAAAAGGTCATTACCATTTCCAAATTGAATCATTACCAAAATCTTACCTTAGCATAAAATAACTTTGAATAACAACTCAGACTAACTTGAAGAGGGTCTAAATAAGTAATCCTCAAGATCAGAGTTAGTTTTTTGGCTACATATTGATGGGAAGTTGGTTAAAGAGCATCAAACAATGTTGAGGTACTTTGAAGGATAACATACGTCTACTGTTATATTTAGTGGTAGTATCTTAAACATAACTTAGATAGGCAAAAGCTGACAGCTATTGTTCACAATTTCTTACTTGAAACTAGCCCTGTGAAGTGGTCTTCCTCCAAGATCAGCCGGTACTCTTCCAGATAGAAAATTTCCATTGAGATTTCTAAAGAACAACTGGTTAGTGCTTCTATTCATTCCAGGACCATGTCCAAAAGAATCAGATTATTAAGAATTTCTCCTTACAGTATTTGTAATGATGTCAGCTGGCCAAGGCTCTCCGGTATTGAGCCATTGAGTTGGTTGTATGAGAGGTCCCTGTAAAGCAATTCTGTACACTTAATACTTACATATAAAATTTATTTGATGAATAATGCTTGGATAGCAATGAAAAAAAAAAACAATAATAAAGGTAGATGAAATGGCTCTGCAACCAGCTCATTCATCCTATAACACAAATTGGACGAATCTAATTTTCTCTTTGTCCAAATGGTTATATATCAAGAGATAGAAGCCATCTAGTTTTGAGGTAATATATATAAACTTGAGAATTATAAAATTGGTGACCAAAATAAAGTTTGACCTAAGGAATGAATCCACTGGAGTAGTGAGTATGAGATATTCTTGATGAATAAAAGGCAATCCCAATCATAGAAATTACATACAGGCTCGCATATTCGATTAAGGTGATTAGAACGAACCCGACAATTACGGATCCTTGACCGACCCAAAAAATGGGATAAGACACCAAAATTTACAATAACAAACCTAGATGGTTTTTCTCATATTTGACAATCATCGAAGGACTCCATGAGCAATAAGCACTGATTAGCTTTAATTTCAAGATAATCAAGCCACAATCTAGGGTTAAAATTAATAATCCATCATGCTAGTGAAGGTTCACTTCTCTGTTCTTATAATGGTCGAATGACTTATCTAGCCATGAAAGTGGCAGAATTTGATTCTACTGTTAGAACAGTTTCAGGACTTACATGGCTCCATGCAATCCAAGGATTCACTTCTTGCAAGTCAAGGAAGTTTCAAGACTTCAACTGGCTAACAAAATGAAAAGACTCCAGAAATAATGCAGAGCAGCATTGTCTAACCATTACTATGGCTTATCATTACATAAGTGCTCTTTGTAATACTATAGTATAACATATACGTGTTTTTGCAAGGTTCTTGTTAACTAGTTCCCTTTTTGAGCAGTTTGATATGCCAGAAGCTAAACCAAACTCAGTGTTTGGTTGAGCTTCCTCACCATTCTCTTGCATTTTATAGCTGTTTCCACACTCCTACAATTATTGCATTTGCTGGTAGTTTCTTTTTTATTATCATCTTCGGTTCTGTTTTGTTTTACAACTAACTCACAAAAATGTATTGCCTTATTGTGTGTCATAAAAGTCTGCCCAATGGAGGATGGTGAAGGATGTTTTTAAGTCTAATTTTCATCTTACATCCCAGATGCATGAAACAGATTTTTAAAAGGACCTCATGCTTTCTGATAACATCTGTGTCAGACATTTTAAAACCTGAAAGACTTTAGTGTCCACTTGCATTTGAGATGCCTCAAGGAGAGAAAACAGCTCAAATCAGAGGAGAGAAAACAGCTCAAATCAGCAAGAAAAGTAAAATGAGGCCTTGGAGAAAGATATGAAGGCTGACAAAGTTCTTGGAGATATCAGGTTTTCAAATATTTTGAATGGAAGTAATTTTCTTTAGAACCCAGGTCTTTAAATTTTTGTACAACTACTACTTCTGTGTTGTTATACTTTGAAAAAAATGAAAGTGGCCCAAAAAAGAACAATGCATCAAGTGAAGTACCAAAATTTTCAAAGTTATCCACAAAGTAATTTGGCGATCTACAATCAACTCAAACTCAACAGGAAGAAAGAAAGCATATTTTTCATTAGGATCTAGCATGCATCAGCTCTTCTGTTATCAGCAATCATTTAACTATTGGCCTATACATAATAGCATCACAATGTGTTAGCTATGACATGCAGTAATAAACATGTACGCACAATACTTCCAACCCAGTAATGGTACCAAGAGAGGATGGAATGCCACCACGGATGCTATTGTCGCTCAAGTTTCTGTTAAGAGAAAAAGTAGAGAAATTATGTTATGAAAAAAATTAAGTCAGCCAACTATTGTGATTAAACAAAATTGCACAGACAAGATATTTGCTATAGATTCACGTAACGTTAAGCATTTTCATATTATAACAATTCTCTGAATGTAGGAACCATTTACCAACAAAAGTAACAGCAATAGACTTATACATGTTGCAAATTAAATAGTGTAAATATCATCAGGCAGGCTTTGTACACTAGAGTGAAACAATCTGAAGAACCCACATGCTTTGCAAATGCCGCAGTTTAGCAATGTCATTCGGCAAGAAACCCTTCAAACCCTGGTTGTCCAGACCTCTGCATGTTCAGGAAATAATCTACATTTACTCAAATGACCAAATATATGTGCTGAATATTTGAATATTTAAACCTAAAGTTATAGAAAGGTATAGACATTGTGCATTAATGTGTATAGCTATAAATGTCTATAGGTGTTTATATGCATGTGCGTGTGGATTTATATAGAGATAGAAAGATACATGTAGACATCTATGTACCAGCATTTGATGGTATCTCATCTTCCAATTATCCAAATCAATGGGAAACTTGGGTACCAAATCTGGAGGTCTGTAGTTTGACTCAAATGGAAGTGACAGCAACCCAAGATTATTATCTTACATTAGATCAAATCTAGAAATCAAGGTGCTCCATTCCTCCATATCCTTTTGACTTCCTCATTTGACTAATCTAAAAACATTCTTTTGTTAAATAAAGTTAAATGCAGAAATTAGGAAAACTACACCATAAGACATCTAGTACCTTCTTCCAAGAGACATCCCAATGGCATTTAAGGCTATTAGCGGATGCCTCCAAATGATTTAGATGGCAAAGACAACCATCAGTAATGGCATGACAGGTCATGAAGCAACCAGCATTATCATAACTGCATACTTCTCACTTAAAGACATCTAACACCTGTTATACTTGTCAAATCAGCATGCTTTTCAATGTTGATCATAGTTGAATCTAGCATATACAAACTCACATAGGTTGCCAGTCTATGGCCAGCAGATGCCAACCGAATAATAACCTTACCTAACAATGCAGCAGTAAGTTTTGCAATGCTTGAGCTGGATATATTCTAGAGTACATTGAGTGCAGGAGACAGCATTTGGAGGGGCATGCTAAAATACAAGCTTCCCAGAATATCAACCTAACATTCAAACATCAACAATGTTATGAAGCACATCTCTAGTGTTGACCACTTCACTCCTCATAAGCCTAGACCTATTTTGGAGAGAGATAAAACTAAGTTTCTTGCAATAATGCAAACATCTTAGCATGGACATCTGCTAGAGGTTCTGATGCTCACTTCTACAATACACAATCTAATCTTAATCATATAATCAGCTGATGGGATGATGGCCAACCTGACCTAGCCAACCATCAGACTCCTCCCTCTTGAAATAGTTACATGGCTTGCAGGTGTTGCATACAAGCGTATACATGCACAGCCCTGAGCATAATATGCACGCATACGATGACCACAAAAATAACCATTAAGCTTTAGTATGGCCTCTTGTGAGGAGGGCCTGCCATTTACAATTGAATGGAAATGGCTCCATTCCTCAACAACTGATTTGATTCCCAGACTTGCTCCTAAAGTTTCCAATAGTAGACAAACAAGCTCTAATTTGTCAGTTACTAAACAAAACAATTTTAAAAGACATATATGATACCTTTTGATGCACTTCAAAATATGGTCATTTCTAGTAAATAGAACATTTGATCCATAGTTCAAAATCTGGTTTAGTTTTTAGATTTTGGCTAGCATACTAGTACATGTAGACCTGCGGAGCCTGTCAATACTGCTTATTTTTACCATACGAAAAGATGAGAAGCAATATCTAGATATACTAAACAATTTTAAGGTTGAGAGATTACAGTCCATCTATGACCCATTGGCCAGTTTTACTGTCAAATTGGCAGTCCACTCCACTCCAAGGATGTTGTTGGGGGACACATGGGTCACCATTCCAGCCAAAACGAAGCGGAAGCCCTAGGGAGCTCTTCAAATTTTGCAAAGCTCTAACTATGAAAGGCCATGTTGAAATGAATTAGACACAATTTAACAAGATAATGAATCATAAAAAGCCTAACAAAGCATCAAATATGAAATAAACAACAAAATAAGAAGTCACCTTGATAACATTTTTGTTCACCTTCACTAATCCAAAAAAGAAGGTACTACCAGCTTCAGCCAACAAAATATCAAAAAAATGAATCAAGGAATATAACAAACTCTTGTGAAGATATTTTCTCTGCCACTACTTTTTCAGAATAGTAATCAGCAATTGTGACAGGACCATGTAAAACAGAACAAGTAACCATGCATTACATTCACTTAAAAGTTAAAATGATAATAGGCAGGTGATGTCAGCAATGCCTCCAGTAGTTAGCAAAAACTGGAAAAAAGGGAGAAAACCAGCTAATTGCAGTTCAGTGTGAATGCACTTAGAGGCTTTCTACTTTATATAAAATAGCAAGCAAGCATATTAAATCTAACCTGATTAAGCATTCAGTTCACATTTCCCAAGGGACATCCAAATCTTCCTGACTTGTATTCATCCTAGTGGTGTGTGACCTTCTTCTTTTCCAATGGCATATTTTCAACAACTTCCTAGCACACTATATTAATGTGAATTTAGGATAACATCTGAAAAGTATGGGATCAGAATCCTATCTGACATGGTTTCTTCCCATAAATTTCCTGTGCAAGTCCGTGGCATAAATGTTTGTACATTTGTGTTTATTTGTTAATTAGCCCACACTATTAGGATGGAAACCAAATCACAAGTCCATCTCAAATCTCAGTCCAAATATTGACCAATGACCTTTGCATTCTTATTAACAGTAACAGGTAATATATTTAGACGGTAACTAGATAACAAATTACAAGTTTCATGCAGAATGATGAATGTCTACCTCATGAATGCATGGACAAAATGTAGAACTGAATTGAAAGAAAACAAAATGACAAAAAATAACCCTGCATAACTTTGAGGTCAGAATTGCATCTCAAAGAAAAATATCTAAAAGAATAGGCATGAGGAGATGTTGATGCACTAAATTTTCATGTATAAGCATCATTATCTCCATATGGGAGGCAATGCATAAAATTTGTTAAGTCAATGAGAAAATAATGCTAATCTTTCACCATGTGGCACACATACCTTCTTCTGCTGCAGTTTTGTGCTCCGCTGCAATAATCTCAAAGACCTCAATCGCACTGATGATGGCATGACTTCCATTTGTAGGGTGCAAGGTTATTGTTAGCATCCTCCCTTTCACAGCAACAGTTCTATTCAGCACAAGAGCCGTATAACGTTCCCCAGTTATGCGAATAATGTCCATATTTTCAAATGCAACATCACCATTTACCAGTACATCAAAGACCCTCTCTCCAGAGCTTTTTATTCTGGCATCAATTTCAGCAAAGTGAAGCCATATTGAATAATTTTTGTTCGGATCCACCTCCATTTGAAATGACAGATCAGGCTGTCTATCAGTGCCCACAATTGCTGATTGATAAATCTTTTCTGGGTAGAAGTTTGGTGAAATTGATGCTTGGGCAATTTTATTTTCTGTTGATATAGACTGATCAGATCCTGCGGCAAAAGTTGATGTTCCTAACCAAAACCTATCACCACCCCAATGATTGCCATCATAATCTTCATCAAATGCTGGCTTCCCCGAACCACAAGTCAATCTTTTAGCTGTTCTAAGTACAGTATCCTTATCCCATAATGGACCAAAATAATATGCTCTGTCATCAACTTGAAGAATTTCAATTGAAAGGATGGATGGATCTCCATGACCAGTGCTATGGAAACAAGCAGAAACAGACATATCTGGAACAAAAACTAGAGCTTCAGCAAATGACTGGTCATCAATTTTGCTCCAGCCTGACCTTAAAGAATAAATTTGGGTTCCATCAACTGATATATCAAAAAGAGGCTCGCTCTCAAGATTAGGATCTTTAACAAGAGCAAAGAAAAATCTCACTGCATAGCGTCCACGAGGAACACGGTTGATGTTATAGCAATTCTCAGGGCCATCAGACAGAGGAAAATATCTAAGAGTTGGAAGTGGAGGGACGATGGAAATCAGACTTGTTGCATTTGCGAATTTTCCTCCAGTATAACCAAAGTCTTTATACCATAAGGCATTTGTAGGCCGTGATCGAACATTCTCACGAGCTCCACAGCTTATCCGAATCGCAAAGGGTTCTGCAAAGAAAACACACTAAATCCCAAGTCTAATGGAGGATGAAATATATACAACCGTTCGACTCTTAGTAACATTCCTTTTGTGACAACTTCCTCATACCAAATATAATACAAACACAATTTTATTGGCTTGTTAATATGTTCAAAAGCTGATTGAACTTTTGCAGGATCAGTCCCAAGAATCTTGGAGTAGGCGTAGTAACAGTAGTAGTTAGTTTAAAAAATATCTATAGTCATAAAAAATCATAGATAAAAAATAAACATAAGATTTAAAATATGTAAGAATTAAGATGGTCATATCCAGATACCTATAGTTTAAAATGAAATAACGAATTGCGCACGGCCAACCTATTCAATCTGGTAAGAGTCGATTGACCAAGACACCACTACTTCTCGTCATGTGGCCTTGAACTTATCTTATTTAGTACATATTCTTTCCCTTCAATTAGCTACATTTCAGCACGTTCCCATTTCCATGCAACAGTCTTCACTATAGACCCAGTGAACTTACACAGCACCACCGTCTAGGCGGTGTGATTCTTTGTCTAAGACAGAACCAGTTCTAGAAATGCCTTCTACGGGGTTTAATTCTCGCAGTAGGAGGACGCATGACATGAAAAAAATAATTCGGGACACAGCCAAGAAGGGAAAGAAGGACCAAAGAAAGCTCCTTCGAATCCACAATCAGGATAAAAATTTCTCGATATGGCAGCCATAGCAGCAGCAATTTTTGGGCAGAATTTTTCCATTCAGGCTTACATGCAGAAAGTCTCAAGCACCCATCTCAACGGAAAGTGAGGTTTACCTTTTTTGGAGGCCGCCGAAGCGCCAAGAACAGTGGCCGATAGAGCGATGTGGAGAAGAAGCAGCTGCAGAATGGGGGATCCGAGCATTTTGCTGCTCCCCTTTCTCTCTTGGCCTTTCCAATCCCTCTTTTTTCTCCCTTTCTTTAAGCGGAGATAAACCCTAAATATCTTCCTTCCCTCTCCTTCTCAATCCCTGGGTATTTATTTCCCCACATGGGATGAACGATGGGAGGTCTGAGATCGGTTTAAGTAGTGAATCACTTGTTGTGATGCCAGTTACGACAAGAGAGAGATCATTATAATAGTTGGAGTGGCCAAAGAGTCTTAGCAGCAGTAGCAGTTCACGTGTCGAGTAGTTTAAATTAGATTCCGGACTTAAAAAGAGAAATAATTGCATATCTGGAGGCCAGCGGGAAGCGGGTCGCAGTAATTTCTTTTTTTTTTTCCTGATGGGATGGAGAGAGAGAAAGAGAGGGAGGTGGGGTTGGGGACCGGACGTGTTGGGTGGTCCAAAGGCGTCACCAATCACGGGGCACAGTGTCGGTTGGTCGTGCTGTGCTGTGGAATCTAGGGGGAGAGCTCAGTGGAGCGAATGCGCCAGCTAAAACGGTGATAAAGTAAGAAGGGCGTTGAGAGGAAGGAGAGACCGATTACCTCCCTCTATCGCGGCGGGTTGACTGGAGAGTCCCTGGAGACGAGAAAACTTTGGTCCTGCTTCCACGCTTCCCTGGAGTTGACCCCTTCTATCATGTAGAACCATTCGGGTTGCTAAGTATAGGATGTTACCATTGCGGTAATTTTCTGCACCGTATTTGATGCCTGTAAATGGACATCTCATTTACCAAAAAGAAAAAAAAAATTTCCTTGCCAGCTATATCATTGAAGATATTTAGTGTTCCAGGAAAGAGACTCAGCTCTGCCTTTCTCTTACCGCACCTCCTCCCCTTGCTGTTAGAAAAAAAAAAGGAAAAAAAAAAAGAAAACAAGAGGGAAGACAATACATTATATTGACATAATAAAATGCTGAAACATTTAAGCGTATGATAGAAAAATGATCTCTACATTTTCATAGAATAATGGATTATACATGGAACTATATGACAAATATCTCTGACCATCTACCATATCCTAATTTTAATCTAAATTCTGATCCGATCTAACCAAAAACTACATAAAGCAGTTAAATTCTTCAACTTTTCAAGTTCTACGATAACCCGACTAAGATGTTTGCCTCAAGCATTTCTGAACTTCTATAAAAAAAATAGGGATGCTAACAATTGCTAGATGTTGAGAACAAGAAGTCCAAGGTAAAAAATCTTCTAAATTGTGATGAGCCTAAATTCAATACAATTTGTTTGCCATAGAAAAACATAGAAATTATTCATATCAAGAATGTAACGTAATAGATAAATTCAAAATAATTCCACAACAAAAGCATTTTTAGCATCCAAACTTAAACAAAACTTGTTCTTGAAATTTTTAGTAGCCACATGCATCCTAGCTAGTTAATTTCCAAATCCAGTTTTCTTAATTAAAACTGTAGCATTAAATTGCTCATCTCGACCGGCTTCGCCATTCTCCCAAATCTAAATTTCATTGAAGTTTGTCACAAGATATTTTCCAACTATTTTCTTCCTACTGTGGGCTAATACGATAGTTAAATGGCAAATTCTTCAGACACTTCTTCATAACCTTTTCTATTCAACCTTCAGCTTGCTCCTCCCCATTTTACAATCTCCTTCTCACAGAAGAATCCTAGACTATAGTACAGAATTTCTAGATAAGTGTCAGCGCGCTTATACAATGAATGGTTTTATGTAATGACAAGAAATCAGAATGAGAAAGCGGAGAATTGGAATCCTGATTTCCCTTCTAACTTTTGGAGATGAAACAAAGGAATACAAGGAATAACAATTCAATAACCACCAGAATATCATCAACTTTATATTATTTTTAAATAACCGTTTATTAAATAATAGATGTAATTCTTACAATGATGGTGACTATAATTCTTTTGGGAAGCTTCTATTAATTTTGTTACTTTTCTTTTATTATTATGACAAAATCTATGCTTGTTATATTCTTTTTTATATTTTGTACTGAATTAATCTTTTAAATTTATTTTTGATTTTAGTATTATTTCCTTATGTTTTCAATAATTTTTTTTTTATTTTATTTATTCTTTATTATTTACTATATATAGGATCTAACTCAAATTTGGTGAGGTTGGACAATAAGATTCCAACATTAATAATTCGAAATATTAGATATGATTCATTATCTCTAAATGATTGATTTAGAGACTCCTAATCCAATATTAAATGAAAAAAAATATATACTATTTTATATTATTTAAATTTTTGAAAATTTCATCATTTGATGCGAATCTTTTGATCACATGATTTTTAATATATAAACAGTTTAGACTGTAGACATTCGACACCTTGGATCAATCAAATTAGACCTCCATTATCCAACTAGCATCCAACTAAATCTAAGTTGAAATCCAATCAACCTAATCTTTTTCTCTCCCCATATATATTTCACGGTATCCTATTGAAGGAAATCTAGCAGGATTAAATCATGCTTTTCAAATTTTTTTTCAAATTTTATAGCAGCGAAAGCTAAAATTAATCTAATATTAATCTACTAAATGCAATGATCAAATCATACAATTCTACTCAGAATCTAGATATGCTAATATATAATTGAAAATTTAAATGCAATCGATCAGTAAATCATATTTGCTGACCAACTTGTATTTCGAAAATAATACCTATACATGGGTAGATAATCTCCACGATCTGAATCCATAAGAGGAAGCGCTCATGTCACGCTGCAACCACACACTTATCCAGCCTCTATGATGAATCCAAATAGAGCTCCTGATCCCGACCAGTTCCATCGGAGTGCTAGCTTCTCGCTGGGGCCTTCGATAATTGATCTCGATCGATCCAATCGATCACCTTCTTTCTAATCTTTTGGATGCTCCACAAAATCAGATGGTGCAATATGGAGGATAACAAGATGGTGATACAAAATTAGTGGTGATTGAGCACTCACAACGCTCAATCTCTCCATTCGAACCTAGAGTCCCAACCCTAGGATTTTGCACACACTAAAATCCTGATGCCCGAGAACAGTCTCACGCCCACTCCCTTTGGGATTTACCCATGAAACAAATTTTCACGGGTAGAAGACTCTCCTATCTACACACACCTCACTCAAATCCCATCTAAAGTGGGCATCCAAAAATGAAAGGAAATAAAAAAGGTGGCATGAGACAAAAGTTAGCGTAGGGAATTACTTTCTCCCTCTTTAGACTTTTCTCAACCCCAAGATGAATGCCCCTCTCTGGAATTCTCTCCCCACAAGACTCCTCTCTGTCTCTCACACGCACAAAAATTTCCATCTTAAATGGGTGACCAAAAGGATGGGAAATCAACATGGAAGAGAAAAGGTGAGATGGCTGAACTTATTTCAACCAATCTTATGAATTCAAAATTCAAAAAGCTATCTTATCTAATTCCAACGCCCAACCCCAGGTGATTGACGTGCAAAAGAACTCTTCTTTTGTGTGCCCATGCCAAAAATATCAGAAAAAATGACGACAAAAATCCATAGGGAGCATGAAAATCAGATAAGAGAGGATAAGATTCAAAGACTAACAAATCAAGTTGAATTCAAAATTCAACTTGCTTTGAATTGGTCCAACCCTTAGATCAAGTTAAAGGCAGATGAGAAGGAGCGCAAAAACTTATTTCTGGGTGTGGGATTTCTCACACACATCCATAATGTGCGTGGAAGGGGCGAAGGTCAAAATCAAGGTAGCGCAGGGAGATTTGATTCAAAATTCAAAACATATTTGACTTGGTCCAATTTGATTTCAACCAAACCAATTAATCTAAATCCAATTAGATCAGGTTAAATCCAACTAAATTAGCCTTAATTTAATCCAATAAATTTTTAATTAAATTAAAAATTAATTAGATCTAACTTCTGATCAAATCAGGGTCAAATCTTTCATAGCGATTAGGTCATCACATAACCTAATCGGATCAAATCCAATCGAATCCAATTTGATTAAATTTTATCTAATCTCCATCGCTCAATCAAATTGAGCTAATCAGTAATCAAATTGCTAATTAATCCTTCAATAAATATAGAGTTTCAATCGAATGGGTGTCTGAGTAATAGAATCTCATCTATATGAAACTCTTTAAGAGTTCTAAACCAATGGGACTCTTGAACCCAATGTCCCAAATGAATGAAACTTACGATCATAAAGTCTTAAACTAATGAGACTCTTGATCATAAAATCACAGACAAGTAGGACTCGTAGTCCCAATCCAGTGGGACCTATAATGGTAGAGCCCTAGTTCAGTGAGACTCCTGGTCATAGAGTCCCAGTCCAATGGGACTCTTGACCACAGAGTCTTAGAACATTAGAACTCTTGATCAGCCATCAGATCAGGTAGGAGCTCCTATTATATGTGATCCCATAGGTTCGAATTCTAAATCGATAGCATAGGAACCAATTTTTTATACCAATCAATGTGACCATCTAGCAATGGTATCCGACATCCAGATAGGTTGAATAGTCGCAACGCAATATTGACAAACCTGTGGCATATGATTATCGTATAATTTCTTTTCTTGACCTCAATGCTCAAAAAATGACCTAGGATTTAACTGTCAATCCTAAAAAATTATCTACAATGTATTTCAAAATTTCAGCATCCATCGAATAGACTATCCTAGCCAAGATTTTGCTAAATTGAAATACAGTGATGCACTCGCTTCAATACTTGAAGGGATCAATCCTATCTTGATTCATACATCGATTTTATAAGTACTTGATTGCACTCAGTAGCCTTCCGTCACTGAATTAAAAATTCAGATAGTTCGGTATTTAAGTATAGTAAATTGCTTGCAAGCCACCGTGGTGATCTCAGATCTAAGGGATACTTATATCTATATCCTTCGCGAGCAACTCTTGATAGCAGAAAGCTCCGTAGTTGGATCACGTTCAGTGAAATATACTCCTATACTTCATCTACATATCATACCGGTACTACATACTTCTTGGTTAAGAGGACAATCAATACATATGGCATACAAGGACCTACACTCTATACGTTGTCGTACAAGATAACAACGTATTATTTGATCACGAACTAGTTTAAGGACTAAACAATAAATCATCCTTTGTCGAGTCTAAATAGTCCCAAGGACTTCATCATGGAAGAGTTCATTACAGGAAGATGCACAAAAATGATGAATTGCTAGAAAAAAATTATTTAATTTATAATTCAAATATAAATTACATTCAACTCAACCATCTATAATCTAGATGATTGGCTTTATGATATATTTTTCAACACCTATTGGATGGTGTGGAAATACAATATGGAAGGAGAAGAGAGAGAAGGAACAAGCGAATTTGTGCACTGCATGCGGTGCAACAACACCGTCCAATTGCATAATTAATAATGGGACAGACATTTAATGCCACTCAACTTATTTTATGGCAGATCTTTGCTAACGAAAATATTTTTTTCCTCCATAGAATAAGAAAAAAATAATATTATGACTTCATGATGCCATATAAGACAACAGAAAGTCATAATAATTAATAGAAAATTATATAGAAATATAAAAAGTCATATATATTATTCAAGATGTCATATATTTTGACAAAAAGTCATATAAGACATCAAAAATTTATATATATTATTCAAGATATTATATATATTCATAAGAAGTCATATATATTGTTCAGGATATCATATATATTTACATGAAGTCATATAAGACATCAGAAAGTCACATATATTCTTCAAAATATCATATAAAAATATAAAAAGTCATATATAATATTTAAAATATCATATTTATTCATAAAAAAATTATATATATTATTTAAGATGTCATATATATATATTTATAGAAAGTCATATAAGATATCAAGAAATCATGTATATTATTCAGAATATCATATAAAGACACAGGAAGCCACATATATTATTTAGGATGTCACATATATTCATAAAAAAGTTATAAATATTATTTAAAATATCATATATATTAACAGAAAGTTATATAAGACATCAGAAATAGAGTTGGACATCAGACCGTACCTGACTAAGCCTAAGCCCAACGAGCCAATTACTATAGCGGGCCATGCTAGCATGGCATGAAAATGCAAAACACTCTGCCCAAT
This sequence comes from Cocos nucifera, assembly GCA_006176705.1. Taxonomy (NCBI): domain Eukaryota; kingdom Viridiplantae; phylum Streptophyta; class Magnoliopsida; order Arecales; family Arecaceae; genus Cocos; species Cocos nucifera. Next base: position 19,096 of record QRFJ01002923.1, on the reverse strand, counting down.
ACGATCCTAAGCTCGAGAACTGATAGGCCGAGCCTGGCACGATTGGTTGGCCCGTCAGGCCCATTTTCTTTTTTTTTTCAAGCCTAAACGGGCGGTGCCAAGCACGACCCACAATATCTCTAAATGGGCTGTACCAGGCATGGCTCGTAACGACCTCAAACGAGCCATGCCTCGTATGGCCCGTAACAGATCCAAATGGGCCAAATCGGCCTGTAATGATTAAAATTATTTTTTTTAATTTTTTAAGGAATTCTAATGACTATTTTTCTTATTTTTATCATTTTGAATCCTCCAACAGTCAAAAAATGACTAGATTGAGGGATATTTTAAAAAAATAAAAATTTTAAGACTTCCATAAATAGGATCCTCCTCTTTCATTCTCACTACATCAATTCATTAAACAAATTCTCTCCCTCTCTAATCTTCCTACTTCTATTTATTTTCTCTTTTAGCAATTTTTCTCTCTTCCATTCAATATTTAGCAAGTAGTAATTATAGTTTAGTGATTCAAGAGTTATACAAGAGGAGAAACGCCTCTCTTTTGGAGGTCGTAGTTAAAAGACAGCTCTACAAATTCGGCTCTCCGACTATCCAACTCTCCGACAATCCGACCCTCCTCTTTCGGCTCTCCAACTCTCCGCTCTACTCAATTTCTTTTTGCTGATTATTGATTAGTTTTTATTTTTTTATATTTATTTAGTTTAGATGGCAAGTTATGATGATGAAAGTATTGCCGGCGCTACTAGGTATGTCGGCATTTCTTCTGTTTTTAAGAAGGAAGAAACTCTTTCTACTCCCTCTGAAGCATCTTTTGATGAAACTGAATCCTCTTTCTTTAAGAGGACTAGCTAGCACTGTGTGGAATGATTTTGATAGAATTTTGATTAATAAAGCCTATAAGATAAAATATAAAAAATATACCAAATTATATAGTTTTACCAGTAGTGGAGGAACTGGTCATTTGAAGAAACATCAAGAGTCTCATAGAATAAGTGATTCTCATCTTCAAAGTATTCTTAATATACAAGGGGATGCTCTTATAGGAACTTTTGCTTATAATCATGAAAATAAAAAAAAGATACTTGTAAAATGAATGGTTAAGGATGAATTATCCTTTAGCATATGAAAATCTTTTAATTTTGAAGAGTATATTCAATTAGCTTTACAACCCACTTATAAAAAAATCAGTAGACGTATATGTAGAAGAGTAGCTATGACTAATTATTTAGTAATGAAGGATAATTTAATTAAAATTCTTTCTACTTTAAATGCAAAAATATCATTAACTTCTGATATATGGATTGCATTTATAGGTAGTATGTCTTTTATTTTTGTCACTGCTTATTATATAGATTATAATCGATAATTAAATAAATATATTCTTGCTTTTTATTTTTTTGATTATTTTCATTCTGGCTAACAAATTTTCAATGCTATTTATCAAACTATAGCTGCAAATGGTATTAGTAACAAAATTATATCTATTACATTTGATAATGCATCTAATAATAATATAGCTATCTGATTATTGAAAAACTCTTTTCATCTCATTATTAATAAAAAATTATTTCATATTAGATATGCATATCATATTTTGAATCTTTCTATTCAAGCTAGAATGGGCATGATTCAAAATATAATTATAAAAATTAGGAATATAGTATCTTTTATTTATGCTTCAAGAGCATCATTACAAGAATTTAAACAATTATATCTAGACCATGGTAAATATTTCAAAAAATTTAAACTTGATTTAATTATCCATTTGAACTCTATATATACAATGATTCAAGATGCACATTCATACAAAAATTTATTAAATACATATATAAATGATCATGGATTAAACTTTATTTTGACTAAAAATGGTTGAAAAAAAATTAAAAATTTTTTTAATTAATTTTTATAATGCTATAAATACTCTTTCTTATGTTTATTTTCTAACCTCTTGTGCATTTTTATAATAAGCATATATAATTTATGGTTAATTTACATAATATAGATATGATTATATTTTAATATCTATTATTTATGAAATAAAAAAAAATTAGTATTGGGATATGGATATCACATATATAACTTAGCTGCTGTATTTGATCCATGGATCAAATTAAGTGGCATACATATTTTACTTTATGAAATTGGTAGATATATGAATTATGATTATGAAGCATCTAAAACTGATGTAACTAGGCTATTTCATGATATTTTTATAATATATGATGAAAAGATTTATGAATCTAGATAATTCACATCATCTTCATAATCAACTTCTAGTACCTCTTGTTCATCATTTATTTTTTCATTCCTTGCACGTAGAAGACATTCACATACATCTTCTTCATCTGCATCTTCTTCATCTTTAAGTAATAAATTATAATTTTATTTATGAAATAAAATTTTTTCTATATTAGATAAAAATCAAATAGAAAATCTTGATGTGTTGGCTTGATAGAAGAGTATGAAAAATCAATACCTTGTTATGTATATAATTGCACATGATATTTTAGCTATGCCGATGTCTATAGTAGCATCAGAATCAATTTTTAGTATAGGTCGGTGCATTCTAGATGAAAAGAGAAGCAGGAGGGGTGAGACAATTGAAATGCTGCTCTGCTTTAAAGATTGGCTAGATGTGAAAATGAGACTTCAGGATAAAGAAGGACATAATACTAGATCTGATGACGAAGACGATACAAACACAATCGATAATTAATAAAATTTATTTTTAATTCTTAATTTCTTAAAATTATATATTTTTCTTTTTATTTGTTGAAGTGAGTCACCTCTATTTTTCTCTCACCCTCTTTGTACTCTGGATATTAGGCCTAGCCTCCCTTCCTCTTTTGTATAATTTTAATTTATATTAATAAACCGATAGGAGTCCATGCTAAACCCTCTACCATTACAAGGTGATTTTTATTTTTATAAAAAAAATTTAATATCTTTTTTTTATTTATCCTCCAATTTATTTTATTTTATAAAAATTATTTTTTAAAATAAAAATTTTAAAAATATAGTATGCCAAATGGGCTGTGCCAAGGCCCATATGGGCTAGCATGCCTAGGCACGTGTCATGCCGTACTTGGCCCTACAGGTCGTGTTGGGTCGGAGCTGCGGGCCACCAAACCTTCAGCCTAGCCCGACCTCTAGGTTTGGGCGGTGCCATGGCACGATCCACTATAGTACTAGGCGGGCCATGCTTGGCACAATCCAATTCGTAATGGATCGGACTGGTCCATGGATGGCCTGGCCTGATACCCATTTCTAATCAGAAAGTCATATATATTATTCATGATATCATATATATATATATATATATATATATATATATATATATATATATATATATATATATATATATATATATATATATATATATATTGTTCAGGATATCATATATACATATTTACAAAAATTATATAAAACATCAAAAAATCATATATAGATGTTATATAACGATATAAAAAATCATATATAATGTTCAAGATCTCATATATATTCATAATAAGTTATATATATTATTTAAAATATAATATTTATAAAAAATTATATAAAATATTAAAAAATTATATATATATATTTAAAAATTATAAACATAAGATATAAAGATATAGAAAATCATATATATTATTGAAGAGTCCATTTATATATATATATATATATATATATATATATATATATTATATATATTATATATATATATATATATATATATATATATATATATATATATATATATATACTCACAAAAAATTATATAAAATACTAATACTATTTTTTTCTATAAAAAAAATATTTTCATCAATAAAAATTTAATAAAAAAATTAAATAATAATAAATATTATTTTATTATTATTTATGTTACGTAATCCAATATAATTAGACAGTGCTCCACCTCAATTTAGCTATACCACACAGCCGTGATCCGCCTCTTTTCTCCCGCTGCCACCCTTTCACCTGATCCTACTGGGCTACAAAGATGTGGGCTACTGGGCTACAGCAAAATTATTATATTTCCCTTTTTTTTCTTTGTTATAAAAAGACGGTATTGTTCTCTTTCAAGACATCCCTGGTAGAAACTATTCTGGTATTTGTATCCAACGTACTCTGTAACTTGGAGAACATATCCAATTGGCACCCAACTCAATAATTCGTAACTACTTCCATATAATCAATTACCCTACCATGACCGCAGTCAATCTTTTTTTTTAAAAAAAAAAAAAAAAATTGAACTGAATATGCTTTTCACAACAGTTCCAACACGCAAACAGAGCACATAAAGAAACAAAGCAAATTGTCTAATACAAGAAATAGCTAGATTTCCATGAGAGATTGCTGCAAGTTGCCCATACCCCATCAAAATCATCTAACCACTTTACATAGAGCTTTGGAATATCAAATTCATATAGCACCTAGCCCTTTTTTGATGTCAGTACATCAAGAACATCCTTAACGTGTACTGAACGAACATGGCTCTTGAGCTTCTGCTTTTCAAATTGTTTTTGGATTAACATTCTAAACAATACACAGGAACAACAAATGTACAGCAGCGCACCACGGACGAGACTGCGCCAGCAAAGAACAGCTTAAAAAGATACAGGACTGCAAATATTACACGAACCATGCATATAGTCTGACTCTGCAGCTATCTACTTTTCTTTTCCTTTGTATGAGATGGTTCTCCATCCTGACCAGAAAGATCTAGCAGATGAGAGAAAGAACAAAAAATGATGAAACAACATTCTGGCACTCGAATTATTACCATGTGATTTGTTCTGGAGTCGGTAATGTGTTTGATTGCATCTATAAATACAAGGCAGGGTCCATCCTATGCTGGGGGCAGGGAACGCCTACAAGTTGGGCATTCCATCTTTATATCCATCCATCTTTGTAAGCAACCCGAATGGAAGAAATGATCACAAGGTGTCACCTGCAGGATAAGAGCCTACTGAGCCCAGCTTTCTCCAAGAAAACAAAGAAAGTAAGAGTTACATTTTTGCATGTTCAAAAAAATCGAAAGGAAAGGTTTCCAAGTACCATGCAGTCATTTGACCGCTGTGTAAGATCGATGGCAGTCATGCAAATGACACAATCAGTGGTTTGAGTTGTATCACTCTCACACCTCCTGTAGTAGCTATATTTCTCGGGCAGAATCTGCCAGTAGTTGACCATGAGATTTAAACATATAACTAAAAAAAACAGTAATGTACCAGAACTTCATGGTTTCCGGACATTAAGCAATACTGATGTGAGTACATTATTGGAGCTGGCACAGAAACTAGAAAATGTAGTTTATAATTTTCCAACACTGAGCATTTCTACCATATCTGATAACCTTTCAGTCCATGCATTTGTGTTAAATTACAGGTTTCTTTTCCCACGGTCGGTTCTATTATTTACCATTTCAATATTGTCTTAAGTACTACCTGGTTCTATTGCACTGCAATATAATTGATTATATTTCTTTGGCATAAGCCCATTATTAGAAAATCCAAATCAAACAAAATGACAAGAAAACTCAAACCTGACGAGGAATAAACCATCGAGAACCAAGGTAATGCTGAAGGAGGAGAATTGATGCTTGCAATCCCAAGAATACTCCCAACGATATGCACCAATTTGTGTCAACCTCAATACGCATGAAATTGCTTGGGCAGCCAAATATGTATAATGGAATTGCAAGCCGAGTGAAAGTCATGCCTAATATATAATGAGGGTGCAGGGGTTTTCTTGTATCGCGAATGACATTAATAGTTATCTGGGGTATCCAAAAGGAATACATAATGAAAAGAATAGGACGCAAGAAATTGTGCAACTCATACATGACGAGAATGCCTCCTAAAAGAATGCCATCTGCAAAGCACAACAACTTGGTCAGGCATGTCCTCCCCACAAGCAGGCCTACATCTTTACATATAAGGAAATATATGACTGCTGGAGGGATTCTGATATGTTGAATCAAGTTCACAATTCATGCAAGGATAAGCTGTAAACAAAATTATAAAGCCATAAAGATCATGCCATCAATACAGTCAAGTAATTACCAATTCAATGCCAGGAAAAAGAAAAAAAAGAAATGCTATGTATATGAATTTCTATATATATATATATATAGACACACATCCTCAATCTAGTATTAGGAACAGTCTTTAATATTATTCAATCGCATTTCAACTTAATGATAAATCAGAAAAAATAAACTTCAAATTAGGAATGTGCATAAATGATTTTGCGATCTATTATTTTTATAACAAAAAATCATTTTCCTATTTGTCGGGTGCGAAATATTCTAGACTGCCTAGATACAAGAAACTCCTGTTCATTAATATTTGTATCAATCATGAGACTCCCATAATGGTTAAGCAATACATGATATACATATTTAAGAATATTAGATTTTAGAGGTAGAACGTGGCAAAGGTAAACAAAGACTATTGTATTAAAGAATTAACCATGGACATCTGATAATTATTATATCCAAAGGCAAAACATGCCAAATGTTCGCCAACACAGATAAATAACAATATCTCCTTAAGACCTCAATAAACTGAAAGCAGATAGAGTCTGAATAACAAATTTTAAATAAATCCAAGCATAAATATTTTACTCCACTTTTGCAAAAAGTTTGTATAATTAATTTTCATAAACAAAATTAAGCCTGGATTTTGTTCTTTAATGTGATTTATTAAAATGAGAACTCATCTTTCAACAAACATCTACAGCCAAAAGAAATACAAAATTACTTTGCTCTTGAGTCTTGCTTCAGGTACAATGCATTCATTTCTTTAAACAAAATTTTCACAATGATATTCCTTCTAACATAACTTCCTATTTCTTCCTTGTAACGTTTTGAAGTCCAATAAGAGTCGAATATAACTATTTCCAACATAAGGGTGAAAAATGGAAGAATTTTCCTTGACAATATTATGAAATTAGTTGTGTACATTTGTATAAATAAAGAGTCTGCAAGTTGATTGAAATACCTAGACACATGTAATATAGGTCAAGATAAATCATGACAGACTGCTAACTACATGAACACTAACAAGAATAAAGAAGTTAGAAGTTGAGTTATTTTGTGCATCCATTAAGTTAGCAACAAAAGATATAATTGAGATTACATAAAATATAAATAAGGACTGAGCACTTACAGAAACGGCTATAGAGCACAGACAGCTCACGCCTCATTGTTTCCCAACCTTCACCATTATGCATAGGTCTATTAGCCTTCCATATAGCAAGAAGATATCTCATCTCAAAAATGGAAAAAATGACAAATTTGAAGAAGGCGGCCGTTGCAAAAGCATTAAATAGGGACTCTGTAAGCATAAACCAACCAAATTAATCTATGAACATTTATAATTGGATAAAATTTGCCATTAAGTTCAGATAAGGACATTAAGATAAAATGTTATAGGTTAAAAAGAAAAATAAAAAAGGGAATAGCCTAGATATAATAAAACAGTCAAGTGCAACTCAATTGTAATCCTAACGTCTGCAAACAAAAGTTTTCCCTTTTTTTGATTTACGAGTTACAAGAAGGAAATATGTTAAGGTCTTTGGCAAGAAATGTATATTCACACAACTGTGTTCCTTAACACATGTATGCCATATTGCTGGCCTACTGCAACTACCATATAGTTTTCAGTTTTCACAAAAAGAGGAACACAGGAAATCATACCTAATATCATAATGAAAATCTGAGTTCAGTGTCCCATGGAATTAACAGCAAGTTAGATTTATGTTTTCGTAAAGTTGATCTAACATTCAACATCAAAAATCTACAAAAATAAATAAATAAATAAATAAATAATAAAAGTCATAGAAATCATGGTCTTCTTCCCTTGACATTTATAGAGAATCTATGTTGGCCATGCATTGTTCCCTCATCCTCTTATTATTCCATCAAAGAAAAGCATCTTGGTGGCCTTGTCTTGAAATTTTCACTAAACATACAAGAGAGGTGCCCCACAAAGTCTTATGACACCTTGGCTCTTCTTTAGAAAAGAGATTCAGAAATCACCATCATGCATGCACACATTTTCATGCATAAATGCATACATATGTTCGTGTACCAATCATACACATCTACATATATACTGTAACAGTAACAAAAATTTTGGCTGTGGTAACATGCACTACACTTGGATGATTAGCAAGGATTCAGAACAAGTTGATTTTTTTAGCATCCAAAATAAGTCAGCAATTTTAGATGTCACATGTATAGAACTTACAAAACAGAATTACCATGCTAGCACTTAACAAAGAGGCATTTAGCAAAGAAATCTAGAAATTGACAATAAAATGAACCTATAGTGAATTTTAATCACTATGAAGCCTCCACAGATGCACAATTTCTGTTGCATAGAAGCATAAAATACATCTATACCAACTAAATGACCAAACCAAACTTTGTTTGCTCATAGTATGATATTAAAGAACAAGCAGGAGACTACTCATGTAATTTTAGAAGCTGTGGCTGCAATTCCATGCCTTGCAGTATAGGCTATATTTCTGTGTTGATATGCCTCTACTACCAGGCAAGCTTCTAGGCTGATCATGAGTAGCAACAGTACCATACTATAAGTTTGCCCACAATTATTGATGTGGAAGTTAGTTATCAAGTTCGATGTTCACTGTCATTAGTAGGAAGAGTTAGCGCTGGTAAGAAGAACTATACACATTCTTACTGACAGATCACTTGTGTAGAAGCAAAAGCTTATCAATGTTGTAATTATTCATTGCTCAGCCACCCAGATAAGCCCAACAACACATCTGGATACCATCCAAAAGTTAATAGAAAGATGCACATCTTTTTTTAAAAAATAAAAAAGTTACCCAGGATTTTGTAGAATGAAACTTTTAAGTGATTTTGTGGTAAAAAAAGGAATGATAGATAGAGGGGATTAATTCAATAGCAGAAAAAGTGAGAGTTGAACCTGATAAGGACAACTTGTTGGTGAATCAACTTGGATAATTTCAGCATATCCAGTAAAGGTAAGATGGGATAGTCTGAATTTATGTTGAGGAGCCAAGACAGGCATGGAAGACCAATGATGACACAAATAAAAGTATGGAGGTGGAATAAGAAAGCAGATACACTAAAGGAATGACGGTAGCTGCTTGCAAGTATTTGGGATAATATATGAAGACCATGCTGTTGGATTATGACTTATGCTTGACTTATTAAAGCTGGTGAAGAAATATTTCCACTGTAAGCATCTATAAATTAAAAATAAATGTCCACCGTGGATATCAAATTGAATAACATGGAATAGAACTTAAAAAATGACAGAAAGTTCATGACTTGAAATTGTCGAGAGAAACTTCTAAAAGGTTCCTTTGTAGAACTTTAGTTGTTTCCTCTAGAGATGTATTACTGAAGTGCTAAAGTTACGATACCAAATACATGACACTCACCGACTAATATCCCAGCTGTCAAATGTAAAAGACACAAATATGCATCCATAATAGCTTGTTGCCCAATCATTAGAATAGACACTTTAGCAGCACCCTGTGAAAAGAGTAAAAGGTTTTACGTATTAAAAATGAATAGAGCAACAACAGAACTTTTTTTTAAAAAAAATAATAAAATAAAAAAGATCTATCCCATATATTCAGGGCATGTATTGTGGACATACTATGCACCACCTAATTGTAGATATGAAATGGGTTCTTCAATAAGAAACGAGAAGATCTTACAGATTGGGTATTGCTATGCTCCATCTGTCTTATCAGCAGCAGAACTTGGAGAAAAGAGATCTAGTTGTTAAAATGTCAGGGCTTTTAAAGAAAAAGGTGCAGGAAAAGAAAAAAAGGGGGAAAAAAGAACTAAGAAATGAGTTTCTTCTTCATGAAGGATACAAATGTAACCATGAGTGTATAATTAACTGCCTTGTTGTAGTAGACCTCAATGTTAAGTGATGTGGCATTCAGTAGTATGGGTGAGAAGCATTCTCCATCATCATCTACAGCCGGACTCTCCATTAACCCATCCAAATGATAGCGGTCATGATCTCCATCTGCTACCAAGAAAAGTTTCAGCGGATAAAGTCAAGCAAAAAGTTACGCACATTCTTACAGAAAAGACGGAAACAAATCATCATATAAATTAAAAAGAAAAATTAATTACTGACATGCTTCATCATATATGGCAAAGAACAAGTCTGCAAGTAGATTGAGATAATTGTTCATGAATCAAGCGTAGGTTCAGTATAGAACTCGAGGTTCCAAAATATTAAAAACGGCAACCCAGGGCATATCGATCCTGCCATTGCAGGTTTTGGATAGGGTCATGCACAGCCATCCCTGGTGTGTGGAGAGGTTCTTTGCATGTTTCAAACCTATGAGATCCATGTCGCAATGAAGCAACCTTACCGTTGTCCCCAGGCTCATCCTCTTAATGTCCTAGAATGTTCATGTATGTAAATATGAGAATTTTGTACACAACATAGTGGTATTTCAAAATTCAATTTTAAGACACACAAAAAGAGGCATAAAATTGAGAGAAAAGGAACAGAAAAAGGTCATGGAAGTGGTCTTGAATGATAGAACATCAGCCTTGTTGGGATAGTTTCAGTTTATGCTTCTCCACCACCTTATTGGCAAATGACACCTTAGTGCCAACTTACCAAATTCTTGAGGTCTTTTTATGGTTGTACAGTTGAAAAGAAAAACCTATTTTCCGGATTAGGTTCGTTCAGATCTGATTAGATCAGGAAGGATATTTCAAAAAAATTTTCTCGGAGATCCTAATTAGATCTGAGACTCCTCATATCTGATTTTATTGATAATAAAAATAAAATAAAAAAAAAATTAAATTTAATTTAATTATACCTTTATTTTGGATAATCCAATTACCCTGTGATAATCTCGATGTTTGCCTGAGGTTCTGGTTGTAGCCATGCAAGTGCCTGATCCCTACCGATATCTATTCGGACAGGATTTGGAGATCTCCTTCTCAATCAATCCTCCAAAAATTAGATCTAGATCTGAAGGTCTTCAAAACTGCTTTTGAAGAACAGTCGTTGTCTCTTGCAGCAGTGCTGCCTTCTTCCTTTCCTGATGCCTTTCACTTGCTTGGATCGCACCTTGTTCGTGCCCAAAAGCCCTTGGGCGTGGAGAGGAGAGAGAGGACCAAAGAGTGGCATGGAGGAGGGAGAGAGGCTGTGGTGTGGGCTAAAGGCAGAAGCATTAAATTCTAGGCGCAAACAGGATTTATATAGATCATGCTGCGCCATGCAGTGCCACATCATCCCGACCAATCACGGTCCTTTATGCAATCAGATTTAAATCTGATTGGTAGGATGACATCATCTGATCCAATCAGATGAGAGACCCTTAAAAACCTCCTAAGGTGGCACCAAGACTGGATCAAACAAGATTTTTTGGCGCCACACAGTTTAATCCCCTGAAGCAACCCTGGAGTTCCATCTGTATGAGACTCCAGCTTTATCCTCATGGGGCGCACGCCTTCCTAAGCGTGCGAGGCGTGCACCCTCTTCCTATCTGCATTTTAGCAAGGGGACAAGTCTCCAGGTACTCTCCTATGGGTGCATGATACATGGGCAGATGTCTAAGTGTCCAGGATCAACATTTGACCAATGTCCGAAAACAAAATTTAGCAGGTGATCGAAAAATGGCAGGTGTTGTTTTAAATTTATCCCATAAATTAAGACAACCCTTTTCTGATCTGGACAAGCTCCAGTCAGACCAAGTAAAGGTTCCTGAGTGAGCCTAAACACATTTGGCTCAATCGAGACAAGCTTTAATGATTGTTAAAGGAGAACATTAGGCTCAATCATGTGCTAGCATGATTTTCTTGAACCTAATTAAATCTTATTCAAATCAATTGAACTAGGTTAGTCCAATTGATGATATCCAGATCCAAACCCTTGTTTGTGTGATCCAGTTAGGTTCAATTCCGTATGGTAATGGAATACATCGCAATCTCTATCATCGACATCATTGAAACATCTTCCGATGGATCAAAACTTTTCTGATTTAGACAGCTAGTATGATCGATCATCCAAATCATTCTAATTGCTCCCAAAATCCACCAGTGACACCTAGCGGCATATGATGGCAATCTATCAGAACTGAAAGCGAACCTCTCGGTACACTTATCTGTGTGATTAAATTCCTCTATCTTGAGCCCCGATCGGATTAGGGTTAAAGTGATCTCGTTAAACCCTAATTTTCGTCATATGAATTAATCATTCGATTCAAGTCCAATGTGAAAAATCTTAATAAAAACACTTTTTATTATTTCACTCTACCATGGCCAGGGGCTTATGGACTTGATTCTCATGATCATCATAGGGTTGCTCCTCATCTACCGAGGTAGATAGATCCCCTATTGGTGCAATCCAATTCGTACAATGAACATGCTATAGTCAACATACACCTCAGGGTTCCGAATGGCTAGGAGACCGAGTTATGCTGTAGTCAAACTATAACACTCTCAAGGTGAACTGCCGATGCACCTCAGGTCAAAGAACTAGACACACCACTGCAGCTTCAAGCCAGTCATCGACGAGAAGGTAGACTTCCTCATGATTGCTCGAGGTGGTCACGCTCAGTGCCCTCGTTCTCTAACGAGTACATGTACTCTCGCTCCGATGTCTCTACACAGTAGACTTAAGACTCATCTATCCTGAAAAAGCGATCGTACACCAACCTTCCGGATCAATCACCATCCTCATGATGATCCTACGGTCGGAAGCATTTTATGAGTTAATAATAAAAAATTCATGTCTTAAATTTTCAACTCTTGAAAATATAAACTATCATTACCATTAACTCAAAGGATGTATCACAGACACTTTCAAAATACATATTATGATAGAAAATAATCTATTTTATTATTTATAATCAAAATTACAATTTTGCCCTTAAAAATGTATTACAAGTGTCAGCCACTCTGATTTCTAGGGCACACATATCTAACAAACTTTCACTTGACCTAAAGCCAATTGGCTACAAATCTAAGTCTCATCTTCTCAAGGTGGGCTTCGATCTTCTACTGGCCCAACGGCTTTGTAAGTGGGTCTGCCGCATTGTATGCGAAGTTGACTCTCTTGACCTCGACGTAATCTTTCTCGAGGTAATCGCGGATGAGGTGGTATCGCCGCTCGATGTGCTTGGATTTCTGATGAGATCTCGGCTCCTTAACAAGGGCTATGGCGTCATTATTATCGTAATACAGAGGAATGGCATCCGATGGCATTACTCTGATCTCTGTGGCGAACTTCTTGTACCAGAATACCTCCTTCGCAGCTTCTGACGCAACAATGTACTCTGCTTTCATGGTAGAATCTGCTATTACTGTCTGATTGAAACTCTTCCAACTGATAGCACTAACATTACACACAAACAGACTCCCAGATGTCGACTTTCGATCATCTATATCGATCATAAAATCCGAATCTGTATACCCCTGGACTTGGAGTTCTCTATTACCAAAAACCAACAACATATCCTTAGTTCTTCTCAAGTACTTAAGGATACATTTTACAGAAGTCCAGTATTCTTCATCTGGATTCGACTGATATCTGCTCGTGACACTCACAGCATGGGCTATATCAGGTCGTGTACATAACATGGCATACATGAGGCTCCCTATTGCTGAAGCATAAGGGATCTTGCTCATGCGTTCTAATCTTCCTCAGGTGTGCTTGGGACACATCTTTCTTGGAAAGATGAATGCCATGTCTGAAGGGTACCAATCCCCTCTTGGAGTTTTCCATACTAAACCTCTTTAGTACTTCCTCTATGTACATCTTCTGTGAAAGTCCTAGCATCCTATTCGGTCTATCTCTATAGACCTTAATTCCTAGAATAAAGGATGCTTCTCCTAGGTCTTTCATGGAGAATTCTTTAGATAACCACATTTTAACTGTGGTCAACATGGGAATATCATTTTCCAATAAGGAGGATGTCATCCACGTACAATACGAGGAAGAACAATAGCGCTCCCACTGATCCTTTTTGAAAACACATGGTTCCTCCTTCATTCTTTGATGAAACCAAACAATTTTGATCACATCATTAAAACGAGTATTCCAGCTTCGAGATGCTTGCTTAAGTCCATATATGGACCTTTGCAGCTTGCATACTTTGTGATCAGCATCACTGGATGTGAAACCTAGCGGCTGTTCCATATAGATATCTTCCTCAAGGTATCCATTTAAGAATGCCATTTTCACGTCCATTTGCCATATTTCATAATCGAAATAGGCTGCAACAGCACGTAATGTGCGGATGGATTTTAGCATGGCTACTGACGAAAAGATATCCTGATAGTCAATACCTTCGCGCTGACTATACCATTTTACCACTAATCTAGCTTTGAATGTCTCCACATCTGCACCAATCTTTCTCTTGTAGATCCATTTACACCCAATAGGTATTATACCTTCAGGTGGATCTACCAAGGTCCAGACTTATTTTGAATGCATCGAGTCAATTTCTGACTTCATTGCTTCTAACCATTTCTCAAAGTCGATATCCGATATCGCCTCGTCATAGGTTTTGAGATCATCACCATGAACCCTATTACCTACGAGGAACATTTTCTCTACTTTCTCTGACATAGTACCTAAGTACCTCTCAGGGGACGGAAAATCCTTTCCGATCTACGAGATGGAGGTAGTAATTGTATTGGCTCAATCTGATTTGGTTCCATAGGATCCTTAGCTTGTTGCTCTTGTGAGATTCTCTTCGAGCTTGATCTGTTTTCCAATGCCACCATCTTGAATAAACTATTTTTCAAGAAAGATGGCATGTCGACTCACAATCACATTATGGTCTTCTGGAATGTAGAAATAATATCCTAATGACTCTTTAGGATATCCTATGAATCGAGCTCTAAAGGACCTATAGTCTAACTTGTCCCCTTGTTGTCTTTTGACATGAGCTGGACAACCCCAAATTCTGAGATGACTCAGACTTGGTTTCTTACCATGCCATATCTCATACGATGTGGTAGGAACGGTTTTAGAGGAAATCCTATTCGGTAAATATATAGTAGTTAACAGACTATATCCTCAAAGAAAATCAGGGAGGTCTGTAAAGCTCATCATGGATCGGACCATATCTAATAGTGTCCGATTCCTCCGTTCTGAAACCTCATTGAGTTGAGGTGTTTCAGATAGAGTCTATTGAGAGATTATGCCATATTGCTTGAGATAGTCTAGGAATTTCCGACTAAGGTATTCACCTCCTCAATCTGATTGAAGAACCTTAATAATTTTCCAATTTGCTTTTCCACTTCATGTCTGAATTTTTTAAACTTTTCAAAGGTTTCAGACTTGTGCCTCATAAAATACACATACTCATACCGAGATAAATCATCAGTAAAGGTTATGAAGTAGACAAAGTTGCCTCTAGCCGGCACATCAAATGGGCCGCACACATCAGTATGTACTAGGGCAAGTAGATCCGTGGCCCTTTCCCCATGTCCTACAAAATGGAGCTTAGTCATTTTGCCATGAAGCCATGATTCACAAATTGGATATGACTCGAAAGTCAACGGACTCAATAGCCCAATTTTCTCCAATTTGTTAATCCTATCTTCTGCTATATGACCTAGCCTTAGGTGCCATAGATACCTATCGTTTGGACTATCTCTGGGTCATTTTGATCTTATGGCATTCACATTTTGCTCGATATTAAAGATAGATACATCAATATGTAACTGATAGAAACAGTTAATAAGAAAACCACTTGCAATTTTATTTCTTTCATAAAGAATATTACAATGGTCTTTAAGAAAACTAATTACATAGCCTTCTTGTGCTAAACATGAAACAGAAATCAAATTCCTATTTGCAGCAGGCACATAATAACAATCCTTAAGTATTAAATCTAAGCCAGATGGTAGTCGAAGAGGGTAGGTTCCCATGGCCACAGCAGCAACCCTTGCTCCGTTTCCAATGCGTAGGATCATCTCACCATCCCTCAGCCTCCTGCTATCCTCAAGATCCTGCATGGAAGTGTACAAATGAGCACTAGAATCAGAGTCAAGCATCCAACTGGATGCAGAAGAAACCGCAAGGTTAGATTCAATAACGAGCGTACCTCCAGAAAAACCTGCTCATTCTTCAGGGTGGTCAGATATGTTCCAGTGATCATCAGTATTACAATGGTCTTTTATCAACGGCCTTTTTCTTTAGCTCTGCCTTCTTTTTCTTTCCATCTTCCATCTTTTGCCTTTTCACAGACTTCTTCTTTCCAAAAGACTCTCTTGGAAGAAGTCCGTTCCATAGCTAGGACCGAGCCTTTAGAACCTTTCATAGAAAACCAGCATATTCATAAGCTCGGCCAGAGTATTCTAAAATTTATGCATATGGTAGTTCATGATGAATTGCCCATACGCATCAGTCAAGGATTGCAAAATTATATCATTCTGCAGATCCTGGTCTAACTTCACTCCGAGCTTCTCAAGCTCTTCCAAGTCTTTGATCATCATCAGACAATGATCTTGGACTGACTATCCATCACGCATTTTAGTCTTAAACAGTCGTTTAGTGACCTGATATTTGGCGCGCGACTCTGTTCACCAAACAACTCTTGCAGGTGAGCTAATATTTAGAGGCCAGTCTTGATATCTTCTTGTTGGCACTGAAGCTCATCAGAAATCAAGCCCAACATGTAGTATCTGGTCTTATTATCTTCATCCATCCACTTATCAAGAGATGCTCTCTGTTCAGCGGACGGACAAGCTAGTAAAATGGGGGGATCCTAGTCCAATACATGAGTCAACTTCTCGGAATCCAAAACGATTTTGAAGTTGCGGAGCCAATCCTTATAATTGGATCCAGTCAGTCCATGGATGTCCAGGATACGGACTAGTGGGATGGACGCAGACATTTTTCTTTTTCCTGTAGAGAGTCAAAGTTTCTAATTAAATTTTATAATTAAGACTTGACCAATTTATTTAGGAATTTGATTTTTAAACAAATTAGCTCCCACTATTTTCTCGGATCCCTACACTCCCTCTGTAGAGATGCGAAAATCTCCACAATTACTGATTTCTAGTGGGTGGTGCAGTCCCACCAACTGACTCATCACCTCACATAACAGTTATTGATGATGGGTTAGCAAATGAGTGAACAACTCTTATCCAATGATTCTCTAATCATGGTGCACCCAGACTTGGTCTCTAATTCATGAATCTCACCATGCCCGGAATATTGATCCACTCCTTAGTTAAGTCAGACCCACCATTTGCACAGATTGGATTTCTAATTGGATCTCTCACCGTATCCGGAATATTGAGCCCAATCCATCCTCCAGCCCGTAGCATCCAATGCCTAAAAGATATGGTTGCGTCTTTCCAGTGCAACTGAACCACTGTGACCAACCGAGAACAATCAACCTCGGAAAGAGTCCGCACATCTACAATGGTGGAAGACCTTAGACTTAATCTTTTCTTAGAAAGATTTAATTTCGATCTCTTTAAAATTGACTTGACATAGCCATAACCATGATGACTAACCTAGTGGCATAGGTCAGCTCGGATTGTTAGCCATCTTAGATCAGGACTGGGCCGACAAATATGACCAGATAAGTGAGACCGATGGAAGGGATATGCCATTAACTCGACAAGAACGCATTCGAGTCGAGTAGCTCTCAATTAAAAATCAGTCGATCGTATCTGCCAAACTTACCTTAGATACCAAATTGTTGAGCCAGAATCAATCAGGTTAGCCTACAATCCAAACTCTAACCACTGAACCTAATTAGGTCTTAACTCGATCGATCACTCATGTGACTCGACCTTGACCCAGACTTAATCTTATTAGACTGATCAATTTAAATACTCTTGATCCCACCTAACCAACTCTTGATTCGGTTTGATCAACCGCTAGACCTAATTGAACTACCCAAGTCCGAACCCAATTTTATGAATATGTCTTAGATCTGAAAATTCTCAATTTTAGATCTAATATATTTTATAATCTTAATTCTTAATTAAGTTTAGGGTTCATAAACAAAACATGTTTATAAAATCCTAAGATTTCAGGATCTAGGATTTTGCAGAAAATAAGTTTTTTAATTTCTAATTAAGGATGAACGCGTAGCACCCCTACACACCATAAGAACACCCCATCGAATGGGAGGAGAGGGCCTTTAAACCCTACTTCGTTCTTATGACCAGATGGCCAAGGAGAACACCTTAATCAGAAACATGATAAATCTACAAAATTAGTTTGATCTACATCATATATCACATATATATAAAAAATTGATCTAACTAAAAACATATTTTGCATACATCTTATGTATCATATCATGCATGTTTTCCGATCTAAATTATCTCATAAACATCTGAAAAATAAGATTTAAACTTGATCATATCAAATTAAATTTATTCTAGACAATTTTGTAAAACTATTTTACAACTAGTCTAAACATGCATCTATCATATCACATATGAACAAATTAAATAAATTTATTTTCTATTTTTTAGATCTAATTATAACATTTATAATATCAGAAAAAAAGTAAATAAATAGATCTAAAAATCATAATTAATTAAATTAAAATTATGATTATGCTAGACTACACATAAAACAATTCTATTCCTAGTGTAGTCATGCATCTCATACATCTTAGATCTAGATTATTTAATTTTTAATTTTCTGATTTCAGATCTAATCACATCTAATGTGACATCTAAAATCATCTAATTATCAGATCAAAAATAAATTAAAATTAGATATAATAAATTATGGAATCTGACTCTGATACCAGTTGAAGGAAAAAACCTATTTTTCGGATCAGGTTCGTTCAGATCTGATTGGATCAGGAAGGTATTTCAAAAAAATTTTCTCTGAGACGATCCTAATCAGATCTGAGACTCCTCAGATCTAATCTTATTGATCTGATAAAAAAAAAATAAAAATTAAATCTAATTTATATACCTTTATTTTGGGTAGTCAATTATCCTGTGATGATTCCGATGTTTGCCTGAGCTGAATTGGATCAGGAAGGATATTTCAAAAATTTTTTCTCTAAGATCCTAATTAGATCTGAGACTCCTTAGATCTAATCTTATTGATCTGATAATAAAAATAAAAATTAAATG
>QRFJ01002922.1:133463-177499 GCA_006176705.1 Cocos nucifera | reverse complement strand
TGAAGGCCTCTGATTGAGCACAAACTCCTTTGGCTCAGTCAGGACAACTTATTTATGATAGTAAAAGAAGAACGTTAGGTTCAATCGAGTGCTAGCACGATTTTCTTGAACCTAATTGAATCTCATTCAGATCAATTGAACTGGATCAGTTCAATTGATGATCACCAGATTCAAACCCTTGTTTGTGTGACCCAGTTAGGTTCAGTTCTGTATGGTAATGGGATATGTCATGATCTCTATCATCGACATCATCGAAACTCCTTTCGATGGATCAGAACTCTTCTGATTCGAACAGCTAGAATGATCGATCATCTAAATCATTCTAATTGCTCCCAAAATCCACCAGTGACACCTAGCAGTATATGGTGGCAACCCATCAGAGCTGAATGCGAACCTCTTGGTGCAGCTACCTGTGTGATTAAGTTCTTCTATCTTGAGCCCCGATCAGATTAGGGTTAAGGTGAACTCGTCAAACCCTAGTTCTCTGTCATATGATGTAATCATTCGATTCAAGTCCGATGTGAAAATCTAAATAGAAACTCTTTCTATTATTTCACTCTGCCATGGCCATGGGACTTCTGGACTTGATTCTCATGATCATCATAGGGCTGCTCCTCTACCACCGAGGTAGATAGATTCCATCTTGATGCAATCCAGTTCCTACAATGAACATGCTATAGCCAACATACACCTCAGGGTTCCATATGGCTAGGAGACCGAGTAATGGTGTAGTCAAACTATAACACCCTCAAGGTGAACTGCCGATGCACCTCAGGTCAAAGAACCAGACACACTACTGCAGCATCGAGTCAGTCATTGACGAGAAGGTAGACTTCCTAATGACTACTCGAGGTGGTCACGCTCAGTGCCCTCGTTCTCTAACGAGTACCTGTACTCTCGCTCCGGTGTCTCCACACCGTAGACTCAAGACTCATCTACTAAAGAGAAGCGATTGTACACCAACCTTCCGGATCAATCACCATCCTCGTGATGATCCTATGGTCGGGAGCATTTTATGAGTTAATAATGATTATTCATGTCTTAAATTTTCAACTCTTGAAAATATGAATTATCATTACCATTAACTCAAAGGATGTATCACAGACACTAAATACACATATGTGATAGAAAATAACCCATTTTATTGATATTAGTCAAAATTATAATTTTGCCCCTAGAAGTGTATTACAAGTGTCAGCCAATTCTGGCTTCTAGGGCACATATATCTAACAATCTCCCACTTGTCCTAAAGCCAATTGGCTACAAGTCTAAGTCCCATCTTCTCAAGGTGGGCTTCGATCTTCTGCTGGCCCAACGGCTTTGTAAGTGGGTCTGCCACATTATCTGTGGAGTTGACTCTCTTGACCTCGACGTAACCCTTCTCGAGGTAATCGCGGATGAGGTGGTATCGCCGCTCAATGTGCTTGGATTTTTGGTGAGACCTCGGCTCCTTAGCAAGGGCTATGGCGCCATTATTGTCGCAGTACAGAGGAATGGCATCTGATGGCATTACTCCAATTTCTGCAGCAAACTTCTTGTACCAGAATGCTTCCTTCGCAGCCTCTGATGCAGCGATATATTCTGCTTCCATGGTGGAATCTGCTATCACCGTTTGCTTGGAACTCTTCCAGCTGACAGCACCACCATTGCACACAAACAGACTTCCAGATGTCGACTTTCGATCATCTATATCGGACATGAAATCCGAGTCTGTGTATCCCTGGACTTGGAGTTCTCCATTACCAAAGACCAACATCATATCCTTAGTTCTTCTCAAGTACTTAAGGATACATTTCACAGAAGTCCAGTGTTCTTCACCTGGATTTGACTGATATCTGCTTGTGACACTCACAGCATGGGCTATATCAGGTCGTGTACATAGCATGGCATACATGAGGCTCCCTATTGCAGAAGCATAAGGGATCTTGCTCATGCGCATTCTATTTCCTCAGGTGTGCTAGGGCACATCTTCTTGGAAAGATGAATACCATGTCTGAAGGGTATTAATCCCCTCTTAGAGTTTTCCATACTAAACCTCTTTAGTACTTTCTCTATGTACATCTTCTGTGAAAGTCCTAGCATCCTATTCGGTCTATCCCTATAGACCTTAATTCCTAGAATAAAGGATGCTTCACCTAGGTCTTTCATGGAGAATTCCTTGGACAACCATATTTTGACTGTTGTCAATCATGGGAATATCATTCCCAATAAGGAGGATGTCATCCACGTACAATACGAGGAAGACAACAGCGCTCCCACTGACCTTTTTGAAGACACATGGTTCCTCTTCATTTTTGATGAAACCAAACATTTTGATCACATCATTGAAATGAGTGTTCCAGCTCCGAGATGCTTGCTTAAGTCCATATATGGACCTTTGCAGCTTGCAAACCTTGTGATCAGTATCACTGGATGTGAAACCTAGCGGCTGTTCCATATAGATATCTTCCTCAAGATATCCATTTAAGAATGCCATTTTCACGTCCATTTGCCATATTTCATAATCGAAATAGGCTGCAACGGCAAGCAATGTGCGGATGGATTTTAGCATAGCCACTGAGAAAAGGTATCCTGATAGTCAATGCCTTCGCGTTGACTATAACCTTTTGCCACTAGTCTAGCCTTGAATGTCTCCACATTTCCCATCTGCACCAATCTTTCTCTTGAAGATCCATTTACACCCAATAGGTACTATACCTTCTGGTGGATCTACCAAGGTCCAGACTTGGTTTGAGTGCATCGAGTCAATTTCTGACTGCATTGCCTCTAGCCATTTCTCGGAGTCGATATCTGATATCGCCTCGTTGTAGGTTTTGGGATCATCACCATGAGCACCATTACCTACGAGGAACATTTTCTCTACTTTCCTCTGAAATAATACCTAAGTATCTTTCAGGGGGATGGAAAACTCTTTCCGATCTACGAGGTGGAGGAGGTAGTGTTCTTATTGGCTCAACCTGATTTGGTTCCAATTGGTCCTTAGCTCGTTGTACTTGTGAGACTTTCTCATCAAGCTTAATCTGCTTTCCAATGCCGCTATCTTGAATAAACTATTTTTCAAGAAAGATGGCATGTCGACTCACAATCACATTGTGGTCTTCTGGAATGTAGAAATAGTATCCTAATGACTCTTTAGGATATCCTATGAATCGAGCTCTAAAGGACCTAAACTCTAACTTGTCCGCTTGTTGTCTTTTGACATGAGCCGGACAACCCCAAATTCTGAGATGACTCAGACTTGGTTTCTTACCGTGCCATATCTCATACGGTGTGGTAGGAACGGTTTTAGAGGGAACCCTATTCAGTAGATAAATTGAAGTTAACAATGAAGTGTCCCCAAAGAAAATCAGGGAGGTCTGTGAAGCTCATCATGGATCGGAACCATATCCAATAGAGTCCGAT
Organism: Cocos nucifera; assembly: GCA_006176705.1. NCBI lineage: Eukaryota > Viridiplantae > Streptophyta > Magnoliopsida > Arecales > Arecaceae > Cocos > Cocos nucifera. Next base: position 174,097 of record QRFJ01002922.1, on the reverse strand, counting down.
TTCTCCATTCTGAAACCCCGTTGAGTTGAGGTGTTCCTGGTGGAGTCCATTGAGAGACTATGCCATTTTTCCTTGAGATAGTCTAGGAATTTTCGGCTAAGGTATTCACCTCCTCGATCTGATCGAAGAACCTTAATGGGTTTTTCAGTTTATTTTTCTACTTCATGTCTGAATTCTTTGAACTTTTCAAAAGCTTCAGACTTGTGTCTCATAAGATACACATACCCATACCTAGACAGATCATCGGTAAAGGTAATGAAGTAGACAAAATTGCCTCTAGCCGGCACATCAAATGGGCCGCACACATCAGTATGTACTAGGGCAAGAGATCTGTGGCCCTTTCCCCATCTGTGGCCCTCTCCCCATGTCCAACAAAAGGGAGTTTAGTCATTTTGCCTTGAAGACAAGATTCACAAGTTGGATATGACTCGAAAGTCAATGGACTCAATAGCCCATTTTTTTCTCCAATTTGTTGATCCTATCTTCTGCTATATGACCTAATCTCAGGTGCCATAGATATCTATCATTTGGACTATCCCTAGGTCGTTTGGCATTCACGTTTTGCTCGATAGTTAGAATAGGTACATCAATATGTAGCTGATAAAGACCATTAATAAGGAAACCATTTGCAATTTTATTTCTTTCATAAAGAATGTTACAATGGTCCTTAAAGAAGGTAATCACATAGCCTTCTTAGTGCTAAGCATGAAACAGAAATCAAATTCCTGCTAGCTGCAGGCACATAATAACAGTCTTTCAAAACTAAGTCTAAACCAGATGGTAATCGAAGAGGGTATGTTTCCACCCACGGCTACTGCAGCAACTCTTGCTCCATTACCGATGCGTAGGATCATGTCTCCATCCCTCAGCCTCCTGCTATCCTCAAGACCCTGCATGGAAGTGCACAGATGAGCACTAGAACCAGAGTCAAGCACCCAACTGGATGCAGAAGAAACCGTAAGGTTAGACTCAATAACGAGCATACCTCCAGAAGGACCTTCCTTCTTGTTCTTCAGGGTGGCCAGGTAAGTAGGGCAGTTCCGCTTCCAATGGCCGTCGCTGTTGCAATGGAAACACTTTCCTTTGACATCGGCCTTTTCTTCGGCTCTGCCTTCTTCTTCTTTGCTCCTTCCACCTTCTGCTTTTTCACAGACTTCTTTTTCTTTCCATAAGACTTTCTTTTGGAAGAAGTCCATTCCATAGCAAGAACTGAGCCTTTAGAACCTTTCATAGAAAGCTCAGCGGTGACCAGCATATTCATTAATTCGGCCAAGGAATTTTGAAGTTTATGCATGTGGTAATTCATGATGAATTGCCCATATGCATCAGTCAAGGATTGCAGAATAATATCATTCTGCAGATCCAAGTCTAACTTCACACCGAGCTTCTCAAGCTCTTCCATGTCCTTGATCATTCATCAGACAGTGATCTTGGACTGACTGCCCATCACGCATCTTAGCCTTAAAAAGTCATTTCGTGACTTGATATTTGGCTGCGCGACTCTGTTCACCAAACATCTCCTGCAGGTGAGCCAACATTTGGCGAGCAGTCCCGATATCTTCATGTTGGCGCTGGAGCTCATCAGACATCGAGCCCAACATGTAATATCTGGCCTTATTATCTTCGTCTATCCATTTTTCCAGAGATGCTCTCTGTTCAATGGATGGACGGGCTGGTAAGGTGGGAGGGTCCTGGTCCAATACATGGGTTAACTTCTCGAAACCCAAAACTATTTTGTAGTTCCTGAGCCAATCTTTATAATTGGGTCCAGTCAGTCTATGTGTGTCCAGGATACGTGCCTAATGGGTTGGACGCAGACATTTTTCTGTAGAGAGTCAAAGATTCTAGTTAGATACTGTAATTATGACTTGACCAATTTATTTAGGAATTTTATTTTTAAACAAATTAGCTCCCACTATTTTCTCGGATCCCTACACTCCCTCTGTAGAGATGCAAAAATCTCCATGATTAATGATTTCTAGTGGGTGGTGCGGTCTCACCAACTGACTCATCACCTCACCTAACAGTTATTGGTGATGGGTTAGCCAATGAGTGAACAACTCTTGTTCAATGATTCTCTAATCATGGTGCACCCAAACTTGGTCTCTAATTCATGAATCTCACCGTATCCGAAATATTGATCCACTCCTTAGTTAAGTCAGACCCACCATTTGCATAGACTGGGATTCCTAATTGAGTCTCTCACCGTATCCAAAATATTGAGCCCAACTCATCCTCCAGCCCATAGCATCCAATGCCTAATAGACATGGTTGCATCTTTCCCGGTGCAACTGAGCCACTGTATCCAGCCGAGAACAATCAACCCCGGGAAGGGCCCGCACATCTACAATGGTGGAAGACCTCAGACTTAATCTTTTCTTAGGGAGAATTGATTCAGGTCTCATTAAACTAGACTTGTCATAGTCATAACAATTATGACTAACCTAGTGGCATGGGTTAGCTCGGATTATTGACCACCTCAGATTCAGAACTGTGTCAACAGATATGGCCAGGTAAGTGAGACCGGTGGAAGGAATATGCCATTAACTCGTACAAGAATGCATTCAGGTCGAGTAGCTTCCAATTAAAAATCAGTCGGTCGTATGTGCCAAACTTACCTTAGACACCAAATTGTTGAGCCAGAACCAATTGGGTTAGCCTACAATCCAGACTCTAACCTCTGAGCCTAATTAGGTCTTGCTTGATCGTGACTCGATCTTGACCCAGACTTAATCCTATTAGGCTGGTCAATTTAAGCATTGTTGATCCCATCTAACCAACTCTTGATTCGGTTTGATCAACCGCTTAGACCTAATTGAGCTACCCAAGCCCGAACCCAGTATTATGAATATGTCTTAGATCTAAAATTCTCAATTTTAGACCTAATTAATATTTCCATAATCTTAATTTTTAATTAAGTAGGGTTCATAAACAAAATATGCACAATAAATCCTAGGGTTTCAGGATCTAGGGTTTTGCAGAAAGTAAGTTTTGGGATTTCTGATTAAGGACGAACACGCAGCACCCCTACACATCATAAGAACACCCCATCGAATGGGAAGAGAGGGCCTTTAAACCCTTCTTCATTCTTATGACCGGACGGCCAAGAGGAACGCCTTAATCAGGAACATGCAATACTACAAAATAGTTTTAGATCTATATCATATATCTCATATACAAATTAGATCTAATCATGGCATATTTTGCATACATCTCATGTATCGAATCATGCATATTTTTAGATCTAAATTATCTCATAATAATCTAAAAAATTAGATTTAAATTGATCTAATCAAAATAAATTCTAATCTAGACAATTATGTAGAACTATTCTACAACTAGTCTAGACATGCATCAATCATATCTCATATGATATTTAAAATTAAATAATTTTTATTTACTATTTTTTAGATGTTATTATAATAATTATAATATCAAAAAATAGTAAATAAATAGATCTAAAATATGATTTAATCAAATTAAATTAAAAACATGCAAGACTATTCTATAGAACTATTCTATTTTAGAACTAGTCATGCATATTTTCTAATCTTAGATCCAAATCATTTAATTTTAATTTTTTCTAATTTTAGATCTGATCACATCTCATGTGACATCTAAAATCACTTATTTTTTAATTAAAATAAATTTAAAATTAGATCTAAATACTTTTAGAACCTTGGCTCTGATACCAGTTGAAGGAAAATCCTGATTTTCGGACCAGGTTCGTTCAGATCTGATCAGATCAAGAGATATATTTCAAAAATTTTTTTTCTTTGATCTAGATCAGATCTAAGATATTTTAGATCTGATTATTATTATTTTAAAATTAAAATAAAATTAGATAAATTAAATCAAATTTAATTTACCTTGAAGTGGGTAATCCTATTACCCGTTGATGATCCTGTAAGCAGCGGAAGGTTCTGGATCTAGCCACGCAAGTGCCTGGCCTCTACCGGTATCCACTCAGGCTGGATCTGGAGATCCTCTTCTTCTCTATCACATCTCCAAAAATTAGATCTGGATCTGATCTGGAGGATCTTCAAAACTCCTTTTGAAGATCAGCAGTCGTCCTTTGCAGCAGCGCAGCCTTCTAGCTTTCAGTCGCCTTTCTCTCATCTGGATTGCACCAACCAAAATCCAAAACTCTTTTGGACGTGGAGAGGAGAGGGAGAAGGTGGGTTTGGCATGGAGGAAGGAGGAGGAGAGGCAGCCTTGGGGCATGGGAGAATTTGATTCAATCATTTTTGAGTTGGGCGCAGGGTCTTATTTATAGACTAAGCTGTGATCCAACTCCTCTTCTTCCCAACCAATCACAACCTCTTTGTGAAATCAGATCTAAATCTGATTGGTGGGAATAGAGTCCCCTGGATTCCTCCTTAGAGGGTGCCTAAGACCAGTCAAAGTTGGTTCTTAGGAGAACTCTAATTGGAATCCAAAAAGGAGATGGAGTCCCTGTCCAACAGGGACTCCTGGGCGCCTCCAACTTGGGCACACGCCAAGGGTGGCGTGCGCCCTCCTCCTTGCCAGGTTCTGGTAGGGGGACAGGCCCCCACCAGCTCTCCAATAGGTGCATGACATGTGGACAAAAGTCAAAGTGTCAATGGTCAATATTTGACCAGTCAAAGGTCAGACTTTTGACCAAAGTCAAAGGAACAAGAAATGGCAGGTGACCAAAAATGGCAGGTAATGTCTTACAAAATAAGACAACCTTTTCTGACTTGGACAACCTCCAGTCAGACCAAATATGAAGGCCTCTGATTGAGCACAAACTCCTTTGGCTCAGTCAGGACAACTTATTTATGATAGTAAAAGAAGAACGTTAGGTTCAATCGAGTGCTAGCACGATTTTCTTGAACCTAATTGAATCTCATTCAGATCAATTGAACTGGATCAGTTCAATTGATGATCACCAGATTCAAACCCTTATTTGTGTGACCCAGTTAGGTTCAGTTCTGTATGGTAATGGGATATGTCATGATCTCTATCATCGACATCATCGAAACTCCTTTCGATGGATCAGAACTCTTCTGATTCGAACAGCTAGAATGATCGATCATCTAAATCATTCTAATTGCTCCCAAAATCCACCAGTGACACCTAGCAGTATATGGTGGCAACCCATCAGAGCTGAATGCGAACCTCTTGGTGCAGCTACCTGTGTGATTAAGTTCTTCTATCTTGAGCCCCGATCAGATTAGGGTTAAGGTGAACTCGTCAAACCCTAGTCTCTGTCATATGATGTAATCATTCGATTCGAGTCCAATGTGAAAATCTAAATAGAAACTCTTTCTATTATTTCACTCTGCCATGGCCATGGACTTCTGGACTTGATTCTCATGATCATCATAGGGCTGCTCCTCTACCACCGAGGTAGATAGATTCCATCTTGATGCTATCCAGTTCCTACAATGAACATGCTATAGCCAACATACACCTCAGGGTTCCATATGGCTAGGAGACCGAGTAATGGTGTAGTCAAACTATAACACCCTCAAGGTGAACTGCCGATGCACCTCAGGTCAAAGAACCAGACACACTACTGCAGCATCGAGTCAGTCATTGACGAGAAGGTAGACTTCCTAATGACTACTCGAGGTGGTCACGCTCAGTGCCCTCGTTCTCTAACGAGTACCTGTACTCTTGCTCTGGTATCTCCACACCATAGACTCAAGACTCATCTACTAAAGAGAAGTAATTATACACCAACCTTCCGAATCAATCACCATCCTCGTGATGATCCTATGGTCGAAAGCATTTTATGAGTTAATAATGATTATTCATGTCTTAAATTTTCAACTCTTAAAAGTATGAATTATCATTACCATTAACTCAAAGGATGTATCACAGACACTAAATACACATATGTGACAGAAAATAACCCATTTTATTGATATTAGTCAAAATTATAATTTTGCCCTTAGAAGTGTATTACAAGTGTCAGCCAATTTTGATTTCTAGGGCACATATATCTAACAGCCCTGACAACAATCCTTATGCGCCCCTACATCCCGTTAGGAATAGGAGGAGAATCTCATGCTAACGAAAGCAAAGCCAAAAGCCTCATTCATTTTAAACGAGGTGAGAGGAGAGGCCCCAACAATGATCCTAATATGCTCCTACAGTCCGTTAGAAATAGGAGGAGAATCTCGTCCTAACATGAGCAAAGCCAAAGGCCTCGTTCATTTTAGATGAGGTGAGAGGAGAGGCCCCGACAACGACCCTAATGTGCTCCTACAGTCTATTAGAAATAGGAGGAGAAACTTGTCCTAACATGAGCAAAAGTCGGAACCTCATAGACAAAGACGTGGAGAAGGATGAAGCTCGATGGAGAATCCTTAGATGAGTTTTCTTGTGACAACCTAACTATGCCAAATACGAATGGCAGAACCTTATTCTGATTTGCAAGAGAGCTCCTAATCCGACATCCACAATGAGCTCGGTGTCCGCAACAAGCAACAAGTGCGGAAACTTGGGATAGGAGATAAGATCTCCTTCGAGCTTCAATCTTAATGGGTGTAGAGCCCGAAAAAGAACTTCGACAGTCGCCTTTATTGTACTACCTTCCTTTGAATTTTGAACTCGAGAGTGGGGGGACTATTATTAGGTGTAAACCTTGCTCCCATCGAAGTCCAGCCTGATGCTTAGCCTAATGCAACTGGTAATCATGGAAGAGCTTCGATTAAAAATTCTCCTTCAATGGTCGGACCCCAGCTGAACTCCTTCAGCGATCGAACCTTAGCCGAACTCCTTCAGCCGGCTGAACTCCTCAGCGGTCGAACCTTATCCGAACTCCTTCAGCGGTCGAACCCCAGCTGAACTCCTGCAGCGGTCGAACCCTAGTCGAACTCCTTCAGAGGTTGAACCCTAGCCGAACTCCTTCAGCTGCTGAACTCCTCCAGCGACTGAACTCCTTCCGAATTTCTTCTTTAGTCAAATTCCTTCATGAGCCGAATTCCTTTCGGACCTCTCCTTTAGTCGGATTCCTTCAGGAGTCAAACTTCCTCTGGACTTCTCCTTTAGATAGATTCCTCCAGGAGCCAAACTCCTTTCGGACCTCTCCTTTATATGGATTCCTCCAAGGGTTGATCTCCTTTCGGACCTCTCCTTCAGTTGGATTCCTTCAGGAGCAAACTTCCTCCAGACTTCTACTTCAGTCAGATCCTTTCAGGAGTCGAATTTCTTTCGAACCTCTTCTTTAGATGGATTCCTCCAGGAGCCAAACTCCTTTCGCACCTCTCCTTCAGTCGGATTCCTCTAGAAGCCAAACTTTCTCCGAACTTCTACTTCAGTTGGATTCCTCCAGGAGCCAAACTTCCATCGAACTTGTCCTTCATATGGATTCCTCCAGGAGCCGAACTTTTTCCGAATCTCTCCTTCAGTCGAATTTCTCTAGAAGCCAAACTTCCCCTGGACTTCTACTTCAATCGAATTTCTTCAGGAGCCAAACTCCCTCCGAACTTTTCCTTTAGATAGATTCCTTTAGGAGCCGAACTCCTTTCGAAACTCTCCTTCAGATGGATTCCTTCAAGAGCCGAACTTCCTCCAAACTTCTACTTCAGTCAGATTCCTCCAAGAGTCGAACTCCTTTTGGACTTCTTGTTCAGATGGATTTCTTCAGGAGCTAAACTCCTTCTAGACCTCTCCTTCAGATGGATTTCTTTTGGAGCTGAACTCTTTTCGGACCTCTCCTTCAGTCGGATTCCTCCAGGAGCCAAACTTCTTTTGGACTTCTCATTCAATCGAATTCCTCTAGGTGCTGAACTACCCTCAAACTTTTTCTTCAATCGAATTTCTTTAGGAGCCGAACTCTCGGACTTCTACTTCAGTTGGATTCTTACAGGAGCCAAACTCCCTCCAGACTTTTCCTTCAGTGAAATTTCTTCAGAAGTCGAATTTTCTCCAGACTTCTCCCTCAATCAGATTCATTCAGGAGCTTAACTCCTTTCAGACTTTTTCAGTCGGATTCCTTCAGGAGCCCAACTCCTTCTAAACTTCTTCTTCAATAAATTTCTTCAAGAGTCGAACTCCTTTCGGACTTCTCCTTTAGACAAATTCCTTCAGGAGCCAAACTTCTTTTGGATTTCTCCTTCAATCGAACTTCTCCATCAGTCAAACTTCTTCAGTCAAACTTCTCCACCAATCGAACTCCTTTTGGACTTCTCCATCACTTGAGCTTCTCCACCAGTCAGACTCCTTCTGAAATTCTCCATCAGTCAAACTCCATCCAGATTTCTTTAGTGGATTACTTTCAGATTTAAAGTAGCATTCCTTTTGGATAATCTCCTCTAACCGTATTTTCTTTGGGAGTCCGAGCTCCTTTGGAATTGACATACGTCAAAACTCTTCATCCCTGCATGTGGCCCTGAGTGGCTCAGCATCGAATGGCTACTACTATCACTATCAGTCTGTTGCAGATGGTGCTCCTCTCACATAGCCCTGAGTGGCCAACTATCGGACTGCTATGACTGTCACTATCAGTCTATTACAAGCGATGCCTCTCTCATATAGCCCTAAGCAGCTAGTTATCGGACGACTATGATTGTCACTATCAGTCTGCTATAGATGGCACCCTTCTCCATAACAAACCCTACATGGCTTCGAGTGACCAGCTACCGGATGGCTATGACTGTCACTATCAGTCTGCTCTGAGCTCCATCTATAGAAGAGATCCTCTAAATACATTTTCTCTAAGCTCTCTTCTCCTTTCAAAAATTTTGTTGAACATTTTTTTAAGCACTCCATTTCTGTTGGTCAGAAGAGCTGACTTGATCGTCAGAGGATCCTACCGAAGCCACCACCATCGACTTCGGATGGAATTTTATTTTGCAGGTCACAAGCGGTGACTTCTTCTTCCTCAACTCCAGCTCGGTTCGGCATCGATCAGATTTTGCACCAACAACTATATTTTTTATTTTTTAGATCTAATTATAATAATTATAATATTAAAAAATAAAAATAAAATAGATCTAAAATTATATTTAATCAAATTAACAATATGATCATGTTAGACTATATATAGAACTATTCTATTCCTAGTCTAGTCATGCATCTTATACATTATAGATCTAAATTATATAATTTTTAATTTTTTAATTTTAGATATAATTATATTTAATATGATATTTAAAATTATTTAATATCAGATCATAAATAAAAATTAAATTAGATCTAAAAAAGATCCGAAGAACTGCTAATGCAGCTGTGATACCAGTTGAAGAAAAAACTAATTTTTCACTACAGGATTGTCTAGATCTGATCAGATCTAAGGTTGAATTTTTTATAAAAAAATTATGATTTAATCAAATCTAAGAGTTTTCAGATCTAATCATAGTGATCTAATATTAAAAATTTAAAATAAAATTAAATTAGATTTAATTTTAATTATTTTGTTGGATAATCTGATTATCCTACGATGATCCTATTAATTTCTGAGGTTCTGAAAGGAGCCATGCACGCACCTGGTCTCTACCAGTATCCACTCAAGTAGGATCTAAATATCTTCTCCTTGTGAATCTCTTCTCCAAGGATTAGATCTAAATTTGATTTGTAGATCCTTCAAAACTATTTTTGAAGGCAGCCCATCCATCACACGAACACCATCGTATAGATCCTAAATCTTGTGCCAAAAACCTTGGACCTTCAACTCAGATTTGTGCCTAACTTTTTAGGCATGTAGAAGAGAGGGAATGAGAATATTAGAGGGGCATGGAAGCTGAAAGGGGCAGCAGTTGGGCATGGAAAAAAGATCACTTATTCAAGACCCTTTGGTGCAAGGGTTCTTATAGAAAAACCTACACCATATAGGAGTCCCTTTTGATCAAATAACCATCTTATTTGATCTTTTAGGACTTCTAGAATTAATCTCCATGTCAAACACTAGATCTCTATCTAGTTTTGATGCCAGAAAACCATCAAAAAAGGGGCTGCATGAGTAGATAAAGAAGAGTCCATTGCGCCTAGGACTCTTCCCTCAAGAGTTTGATCCAAATCAAATGCTGTCAAAACTCAGTCTAGGCACCTTCATAAACTATAAAATTTGGCACACCTAAAGTATGACTCAAGTCCTATTACATACCCAAAAATTAAATCAAAAAAAATTTTGGAGAATTTTTTAGAAGCATTTGATCAGGTGACCCTCAATTCACTCAATTGGGTCAACTTTTGATCCTAGTCTAATTGCACTAGGAACATATTTAGTTTCTATAATTAATCTGACTTGAACTTATTTTAATTAGATGAAAATAAACCCATTCAAAATATAAGAATGAGTCAAATCAAATTTGACTTAATTATGATGAATCTGAAAGATTATAGAAGGAGAAAGGAGGCTCAATCATCTGCTAGCACGACTACCTTGAACCTAATTGGATCTAATCCAAATCAATCAAATTGGATTAGCTCAATTGATGACATCCGAATCCAAACTCTTGTAGTTAGATTTAGTTTTGTATGGTAATGAGACATATCACGATCACTATCATCGACATCATTGAACACCTTTCGATGGATCAGAACTTTTCTGATTCATATAATTAGAATGATCGATCATCAAAATCATTCTAATTGCTTCCAAAATCTAGTGATACCTAGCAACATATGGTGGTAACCTATTAGAACTAAAAGCAAATCTCTCGGTGTAGCTATATGCATGATTGGATTTTTCTATCTTGAGCCCCGGCAGGATTAGGGTTAAGATGAACTCATTGAACCCAACATCCATCATATGAATTAATCATTTGATTCAAGTCCAATGTGCAATCCTAATAGAAACTCTTTCTATCATCTTCACTCTATCATAGCCATGGGCTTAAGGACTCAATCTCATGATTATCATAGGGCTACTCCTCATTTACCGAGGTAGATAGATCTTCTATTGGTGCAATCCAATTCTTACAATAAACATGCTATAGCCAATATATACCTCAAGGTTTTGAATAGCTAGGAGATTTAGTTATGGTATAGTCAAACTATAACATCCTCAAGGTGAACTGTCAATGCACCTTAGATCAAAGAACCAGACACACCACTGCAGCATCGAGCCAGTCATCGACGAGAAGGTAGACTTTCTTATGACTGCTTGAGGTGGTCACGCTCAGTGCCCTCGTTCTCTAACGAGTACTTATACTCTCGCTTCGATGTCTCCACACCATAGACTCAAGACACATCTATCCTAAGAAAGTGATCATACACAAACTTTCCAGATTGATCATCATCCTCGTGATGATCCTACAGTCGAAAGTAGTTTATGAGTTAATTATGAGAATTCATATCTTAAATTTTCAACTCTTGAAAATATGAATTGTTATTATCATTAACTCAAAGAATATATCATAGACACTTTAAATACACACTATGATAGAAAATAATTTTTTATTAATTTATAATCAAAATTATAAAATTATTCTTAAAAGTGTATTACAAGTGTTTAGCCAATCTAGCTTTTAGGGCACATATCTAACAAATCTTGCATATGACTGATGATGGGATTTGACGAGTTGTCCATATCCTCTATCAAGTCAAGATTTTTGATAGAAGGACTGAATCATGTGATAACTATACCTAAAAGATCATACTTTCATTCTACTAGGTTGCCACTATATACTGCTAGGTATCACTGATGGATTATGAGACCCACGAGCATCATCTTGATGATTGATGATTCTCGATGGATAGTGTTGAAATTGATCTAATCCATCAAATGAAGTTTCCATGATATTATGATAGAGATCATAATGTTTCTCACTATTAGATAGAATAGAACCTACGGGATCACACATAAAAGAGGTTTATGTCTGATCCTATGATTGATCGATAATTATGAATCATTAAGGATATAATTGTTAATATGATTAATAATTAATTAAAAAAGGATAAATTAGTAATTTTATTACTAATTAGACTCAATTAGATTGAGAAATAAATTTTAAATCAAGTCTAATTGAATTGGATTCAGTTTGACTTGAATTGGGTTTGGTTTGATTGAGTTTGAGATGACTCAATTATCATGGAATCAATTTCTAATTTGATCTGAATTTGAATTCAATTAAATCTTAATTATATTAGAATTTAATCTAATTAGTGATCTAATTAGATTAGATTCAATTAGGTGTTTGGGTTTAAACCAAATTATTTTTGGTTTGAGGCTCAATCCAAAACCCTAGAGTCCATTTTGTGAAAGACTCTTCCATGTGCCACTCTTTGTCCATGCCCCTTCTCTTCTCACACAAATTTTAGATTTGCATGAGGTTTCTTACATTTTTTCATCTCTTGATCAACCACTTATCTTTCCATTTGGATATAGATGAGTTTTTGTTTGAATTTAATATTTAATTTGAATGTTTGATAGAGTTTGACTCTATCAGGACTCTTCTGCTTAAAAGATCTATTTTTGGGATATCTTTAAGGGGTCTTTTTGATCTAAAAACAATTTGGCCAGCCACTAGAATGAGAGAGGAACTTGTTGGCATCCTCCCTTCCAAGTTTGAATGGAAAACTCTATTGGTACAAGACATGGCACTCCGAGGAATAAAGCTGCACTGTTGTTATTTTTTCTTCTACCTCCACTACTTTTTCAACTAAAGATCATCTTCCAGATCTAAAGAAGGTTCAAATTAATCATCAAAAGATATTTTCTGCATGGAAGCTAGCACCCCATGGAGATAGATAAGTCTCGAATCAGATAGGATCTCGTGTGGATACCTATAGAGGTTGGGCGTTTGTGCAGCTTTAGGAACCTGTCAACTTTTGATCATCGACTACGGAGTTCTTCGATGAGTTGTCTACTCATTGATTTGTGTGTTACCAATAACTGTTAGGTGAGGTGCACATAAATCAATGGAATTGCAGTATCCATTAGAAATTGATTACGTATAGGTTTCCATTTTCTCCACTTGAGGAGTGTGGGAGATCCGTAGAAATAGTGGGAGTCCTTATTTATTTTTTAAAGTCTCAATAACAAATATCTACAAGTTCAAAATATCTAATTAGAAATTATTTCTCTCTGTAGTTAACCATGTCGAGTTCAAACCTATTAGCCCGAATCCTTGACACCAATAGGTTGACGAAAACTAATTATAAGGATTGGCTCTAAAATTTGAGAATCATTCTCAATTTCGAGAAGCTGAACCATGTCCTCAATAAGGATGCACCTATGTTACCAGCTCATTCATCTCCTGATCAATGAGCTGCACTTGAGAAGTGGATGGATGGAGACAATAAGATGAAGTGCTATATTCTTGCATCCATGTCCAATGATCTTCAGCGATAGCATGAAGACATGAGGATTGTTAGGGACATGCTGACTCACCTACAAGAGTTGTATGATGAGCAGAGTCGCACGGCTTGCTTTGAGGTCTCTCAGAGACTTTTCAAAGCAAAGATGCATGATGGGCAGTCCGTCCATGATTATTATTTGACAATGATCAAGGACATTGAGGAGCTTCAGAAGCTAGGCATGAACATGGATAAAAAATTGCAGGTAGATATGATCCTGCAATCATGTTGATAGCTACAGTTCATCATGAACTACCACATGAATAAGATTGATAGATTTTTGTCTAAATTACTGAATATGTTGGTAACAGCTGAGAGTACCTTGAAAAGTTTAAGGAGAATAATTCTGACTGTGGAGCAGGCTTCCTCCAAGAAAAAATCTTCTTGAAAGAAGAATAAGAAGCCTATAAAGAAGCAATAGAGCAGTAACAAACCCAAGAAGCAGGCTCCGAAGAAGACCAATGACAAAGAAAAATGTTTCCATTATAATGTCGAAGGTCACTAGAAAAGAAATTGTCCTGCATACCTAGCCACTTTGAAGAACAAGAAGATGGACACTCCTTCTGAAGGTACGTCTGACTTGCTCGTTATTGAAACTAACCTAACAATTTTCTCTTTTTCTAGTTGGGTTCTAGATTCTAGTTCTAGTGCTTACTTGTGCACTTCTATATAGGGTCTAGAAGAAGTTAGAAGGCTAAGGGAAGGTGAGATTACTCTCCGGGTCGGCAATGGAATAAGAGTTGCTGTTGTAGCCATCAAAATTTATCCTTTGCGATTATTGTTAGGAGTTAGTTTATTTTTAAAAGATTGTTATTATGTACCTAGAGCCAATAGAAACTTAGTTTCTATATCTATGTTGGCACAGGATAATTATGATTTTTATTTTAATAAAGACTTCTATGCAATTTATTTTGAAAATAAAATTATTGCATGTGCCTTTTTAATTGATGGACATTATGATTTGCATGAAGATGCGAATATTAATATTAACGAGCAAATTGTCAATGTCGTAGGGTCTAAGAGACCTAGAGATAGGATTAGCCAAAGGAATCTCTGACACCTCAGGCTAGGTCATATTGGAGAGGATAGACTTAACAAATTGGAGAAAGATGGCCTTCTTGGGTCAGTGACTTTTGAGTCTTATCTAATTTGTGAGTCATGTCTTCAAGAAAAGATTGCTAAGCTACCTTTTGTAGGATATGGGGAAAGAGCCATTGAGATACTAGCCCTAGTACATACTGATGTGTGTGGACCATTTGATGTACAGGCCATGGGTGGCTATCTCTACTTCATAACCTTTATCGATGATTTCTTATGGTATGATTTTGTGTATCTGATGCATCACAAATCTGATGTCTTTGAAAAGTTTAAAGAATTCATATGTGAAGTAGAGAAGCAAATCGAAAAATCCATAAAGATTCTTCAATCAGATCGAGAAGGAAAATACTTTAGTGAAAAATTTTGGACCTATCTCAAGGATAATGGCATAGTCTCACTATGGACACCTCCAGGGATGCCTCAGCTCAATGGGGTATCCGAAAGGAGAAATTGGATCCTATTAGATATGGTCCGGTCCATGATCAGCTTCACAAATCTTTTGATCTTTTTATGGGGACATGCGTTGTTTTCTGCTATTCATCTATTAAATTAGATTTCCTCTAAATCCGTTCCTACCACACCATATGAGTTATGGCATGGTAAGAAACCATCTCTTGGGTACCTTAAGATTTGGGGATGTCTGACTCATATCGATGATAGAAGGTCTACATCGAGGTGTATTTTCTGCATAATGGTGGATTATTAGCTAGAAAAGTTTCAAACAATCGGTCATTGTAGATTTGATCATGGAAGTCAAATACATCGCTGCCTCTGAAGCTGCTAAGCAAGCTTTCTAGTTCAAGAAATTCATTGTAGAGTTGGATGTGATGTTATTAGATGCCATTGCACTGCACTGTGACAATAATGGTGCCATAGCTCTTGCTAAGGAGCCTAGGTCTCATCAAAAGTCCAAGCACATTGAACGATAATTCCATATTATACATGAATATCTCGAGAAGCAGTTCATCGAGGTGCAGAGAGAACTCCGCACAGAATGTGGTGGATCCACTGATAAAGCCTCTAAGCCAGTAGAAGACTGAAGCTCATCTTGAAAAGATGGGTCTTAGGTTTATGGCTAATTGGCTTTAGGTCAAATGAAAATTTGTTAGATGTGTGCCCTAGAAAGCCAATTATTGACTGACACATTTATTTTTTAGGACTTGTATTTGAACTTGTAAAACTATTATTATTAATAAAGGATATTTTTATTTTCAGTCATGTTTATATGTCCATAATTTATCCTAGAAATTAACAAAGATGATTTTGTATATTCTCAAGGTGTTGAGAATTTGAGACATACACTATTAGTGGTTAATTTCTAAATGCTCCCAATTAGAGGATCATCATAAAGGATAGTGATTGATCCAATTACATTGGTGCATCATCATCTACTTCATGGGCAGATGAGTCTCATGTTTGTAGTGTGTTAACACTAGGATGATAATGCGGGTGGTTGTTAGAAAATAACTTGTACTGAGCATGATCATTATAAGAAATCACTTGGATGTCTACTCACTCATCAGTGGTATTCTCGATGCTGTAGTGGTATGTCTAGTCCTTTGATCTATGGTGCATTGGCTATTTGCAGTGAGGCTGCTATAGTTTGACTGTACGTCTACTTGATCCCTAGCCATTTGGATTCTTGCTGTGTATGTTGGCTATGGTGGGTTCAGGTTCACTGTTGAGAGTAGGATATACTTAGATGGAATCCATCGACCTTAGTAGAAAAGATATAATTCTATGTGATTCATGAGTCTGAGTTTGCTAAGTCTTTGGCCAACGTAAGGTGAATACTAGAAAGGAGTTTCCACGAGATTCACAAGAGAACTCAAATTGAGCCAATCTTGCATATGACTGACGATGGAGTTTGATGAGTTGTTCATGACCTCCATCAAGTTAGGATTTTCGATAGAAGGACTGAATCATATGATAACTATACCTAGAGGTTCATACTTTCATTTTACTAAGTTGCCACTATATACTACTAGGTGTCACTGGTGGATTGTGGGATCCACGAGCATCATCTTGATGATTGATGATTCTTGATGGATAGTGTTGGAATTGATCTAACTCATCAAAAAAAGTTTTGATGATATTATGATAGAGATCATAATGTATCTTACTACTAGATAGAATAGAACCTACAGGGTCACGCACAAAAAAGATTTCTATCTGATCCGATGATTGATCAACAATTATGAATCGTTCAGGATATAATTATCAATATGATTGATAATTAACTCAAGAAGGATAAATTAATAATTTGATTACCAATTAGACTCAATTAGATTGAAAAATAAATTTTAAATCCAGTCTAATTGAATTGGATTCAGTTTGACTTGAATTGGGTTTGGTTTGATTGAGTTATGAGATGACTCAACTATCATGGAATCAATTTTTGATTTGATCTAAATTTAGATTTAATTAAATCTTAATTAGATTAAAATTTAATCTAATTAGATTAGGTTTAATTAGTTGTTTGGGTTTAAACCAAATTATTTTTGGTTTGAGGCTAAATCCAAAATCCTAGAGTCCATTTTGTGAAGGACTCTTCCATGCACCACCCTTTGTCCATGCCCCTTCTCTTCTCATGCAAATTTTAGATTTGCATTAGATTTTTCATGTTTTCTCACCTCTTGGTCGACCACTTATCCTTCCATTTGGATATGGATGAGTTTTGGTTTGAATTTAAAATTTAATTTGAATGTTTGATAGAGTTTGACTCTATCAAGACTCTTCAAGATGCCCCCTTAAAAGATCTATCTTTGGGACATCTCTAAGGCATCTTTATGATCTGAACAAAATTTGTCCAGACACTAGAGTGAGAGAGGGACATGTTGGCATCCTTCCTTCCAAGTTTGAAGAGAAAACTCCATTGGTACAAAGCATGGCACTCTGAGGAAGAAAGCTGCGTTGCTGCTATTTTTTCTTCTACCTCCATTGCTTCTTCGACTGAAGATCATCTTCCAGATCTGAAGAAAGTTTGAATCAATCATCAAAAGATATTCTCTACAAGGGAACTAGTATCCCGGGGAGATAGACAATTCTTAGATCAGATTAGATCTCGTGTGGATACCTGTAGAGTCCGAATGTTTGCGCGGCTTTAGGAACCTGTGAAGTTTTGATCATCAGCCGCGGAGTTCTTCGACCTGCGATAAGGTATGAGATCTAATGTCATAAATTAATTTTGGATTTCATATATCTTAGATCTATGTTAGGAAAGATTTTAGATCTAATTTAGTGCATGATAAAAATAGTTAATCTATTTGATTCTGCTGTGATTTTAAAATAGTTTTGAAATACATGCATGTAATTTGCCCTTCCCTTTCTAACAATCATATCCATCAAAATGATCTAAAATCATGGAATACTCTAATTTCCCTTTTTTCTAGAATTATTAACACATCCTAGTTAGATTCTTAGAAATACCAACCAAAGCCCAATTTGGCTCTATGCAGTTTGTGAAATTATGTTTCTTGTATTTCTCTAAACCATGGTTATTGAAGAGTCCAATTTGGTTTTCATATTTTTGGTATATAACTAATATAGACCTGTGCAATGCATGGACTATGGTATGGCAATATTATAGAACAAAAAAAAAAACTTAATTGAAAGAATGTAAACCATGCTTAACAATTTAAAAGCATTGTTTATAGCTATTTAGAAAATAGACAATATACAACCGTAAAATAACTCTGTACTTCATCTGTGGTTGTGGATATAATATGGTAAAAAATGCCAGTAATTTAAGAGATTAGATTAATTAGTACTGCAATATTTTAAGTACTTAATTGAAATGAAATCGGTATAGCTACTTAAAAAAGAAAAAAATAATAATAATTTTGTAGACTATCTTTGATTGTGGATCCGTGCTTATAAAGATGCCTGTAAATTGAAAGATAAATATAATTAGTAACATAATATTAAAATATAAAAATAATAGTAAATAATTATAAGTAATCATATGTAAAAAGGTTGTATAGATAATAACCTAAGATAAATTATTGAATATTTCTTTATACACAACATTGGTAGTACTCTTCGAAGAATTTTTGCCTTTATCAAGAATCAAAATCTTTAATCCACTTCTACTCCATACTCTTGAAACGGCAACGTATAGTTGTTCATGAGTGAATATAGGGCTAGATAGATATAAATCCATATTTGAAAGAGACTAACCTTGGCTCTTATTTATAGTCATAGCAAAACATAGTGTGAAAGAAAATTATCTCCTACGAAGCTTAAAAGGTAATCTGACATTTGAAGGTGTTATTATCATCCTTGGAATGATAATCTTTTGACTAGTATTTTTTTTTAGATAACTTTTGCTTCAAGCATGTGCTTCCCTAGTTTATAGATAATTAATCTTGTACCATTGCACAACCCCAAAGATTTATCAATATTTCTAAGCAACATCACAGGAACACTGACTTTCAGCTTTAACACATGTTTTGGTAGGCCTTACTTCCTTATGATGTTTAAGAATTCTGTTGTGTGCAAATCATCCATGCTGTCAACATTTGCATCTGCCTTACAAACGCTGTTTGAACTTAAATATATTCTCTCTTCCTTTAGGATCATTGAAAGCATATATTTATTAACAACATCAACATTCAGGGTGAGATCAATGATAGCTCTTTCTTGAAAATAATTGAGGTTATCTAGATTTTCCAAAATATTAGGATACGTGCTCTCAACAATTGTCTTTATAGGATCATCTAAGACATTTATGAAAACATCGTTAGGAATATCAACCATAGCTTCACCTTTGTTGCTTTCATTTGTTGCTCCTTCAACTATTGAGATTATCCAGTCTGAAAATTCTTTAATCTCTTGGTTAACAATGCTTGACTTGTTGAAAAATATATCCTAAAACCAATCATTTAAGTGGTAAATGATTGAAATTAGTATATGAATTATCTAATAATAATAGTTATTTGACTGATTCATCATAAAAATTCTATCTTTCTTAAATGAACTCCTAAATTATGATGAAGTCCTTAGAACCACAATCAATTGATAAAGAAGGATTTATCAGATGATTCTTAGATTGTTTATGATCAAATGATAAGTTATTAACAAGAATGATAACTTATAGAGTATAGGTCGTTGTATGCCATATGCGTTGGTTGTCCTTATAACCAAGTGGTGTGGATGTTAGATATGTGTGCCCTAGAAGTCAGAATTGGTTGATACTTGTTATACACTTCTAAGGATAAAATTATAATTTTGACTATAAATAATAAAATAGGTTATTTTCTATCATAATATGTATTTAGTGTCTGTGATACATCTCTTGAGTTAATGATAATGATAATTCTTATTTTCAAGAGTTGAAAATTCAAGACATAAATTTTCATTATTAACTCATAAAATGCTTCCGACTGTAGGATCATCATGAGGATGATGATTAATCCAGAAGATTGGTGTACAATCATTTTTTTATAGGTAGATGAGTCTTGAGTCTATGGTGTAGAGACACAAGAGCGAGAGTATAGATACTCATTAGAGAACGAGGTTACTGAGCGTGACCACCTCGAGCAATTATCAGGAAGTCTACCTTCTCATCGATGACTGGCTTGAAGCTACAGTGGTGTGTCTGATTCTTTGACCTGAGGTACATCGATAGTTCACCTTGAGGGTATTATAGTTTGACTACACCATGACTCAGCCTTTTAGTCATTCAAAATTCTGAGGTGTATGTTGGCTATGGCATGTTCGTTGTAGGAATTGGATCGCACCATGAGGAAATCTATCTACCTCGGTAGATGAGGAGCAGCCCTATGATGATCATAAGAATCAAGTCCATAAGCCCATGGCCATGGCAGAGTGAAATAATAGAAAGAGTTTCTATTAAGATTTTTATATTAGACTTGAATCAAATGATTAAATCATATGATAGAAATTAGGGTGTGACAAGTTTACCTTAACCCTTATCTGATCGAAGCTCAAGATAGAAGAACTTAATCACACATGTAACTGCATCGAGAGATTTATTTTTAGTTCTGATGGGTTGCCACCATATACTGTTAGGTACCACTGGTGGATTTTGAGAGCAATTAGAATGATTTGGATGATCGATCATTCTAGTTGTCTGAATCAAAAAAGTTTTAATCCATCGAAAGGTATTTCGATGATATCGATGACAGAGATCATGACATATCTCATTACCATGCGGAATTGAACCTAACTGGGTCACACAAATAAGGGTTTAGATTTGGATATCATCAATTAGACTAATCCAATTCAATTGATTTGAATAAGATTCAATTAGGTTCAAGGAAACCATGCTACCACATGATTGAGCCTAATGTTCTCTTTCAATTATCATTTTAAGTTATCTCGAATGAGCGAAATACCACATGATTGAGCCTAATGTTCTCCTTCAATTATCATTTTAAGTTATCTCGAATGAGCCAAATATGTTTGTGCTTGCTCCGATACCTTTACTTGGTTTGACTGGAACTTGTCCATATTAGAAAAGGATTTTCTTAATTTATGAGATAAATTTGAGACAACACCTACCATTTTTCATCACCTGCTAATTCTTGTCTTTTGACTTTGATCAAATGTTGACCTTTGACACTTAGACATCTATCCATGTGTCATGCACCCATAGGAGATTAATTTTGGACCAGTCAACCTGCTAAAAAGTAGGTGAACTGGGGGTGCATGCCTAGGAAGGCATGCACCCATGGATAGAGGCCCGTGGAGTCCCATATAGATGGGACTCCAGTTACTTCAGGGTTTCTACCTAGGTGGTGCCAAAGATTAAACTTTGACCAATCTTAGGCACCATCTAAGGATGATTTAGAGGGGCTCTTATCTAATTGGATTAGGTGATATTATTCCATCAATCAGATTTAGATCTGATTGCATGAAGCGATGTGATTGGTCGAGATGATGTGGCACTGTATGGCACAACAAGATCTATATAAACTCTGTTGCCCATGCCACAAGGCTGCCCCTCTCCCTCCTCCATGCCATCTTTAGGTCCCCTCTCTCCTCTCCATGCCCAAGGGGATTTGGGCTCCAGTTTGGTGCAATCCAGGCAAGAGAAAGGTGATGAAAAAAGAAGAAGGCAGCATTCCTGCAAGAGAATACCTGATCTTCAAAAAAAGTTTTGAAGATCCTTCAAATCAGATCTAGATCTAATATTTGGAAAAGTGATAAAGAAGGAGAAGATCTTTAGATCTAGCCTGAGTGGATACCGGTAGAGGCCAGGCACTTGCATGGCTAGATCCAGAACCTCAAACAATCAGCAGGATCATCATAGGATAATCTGATTATCCAATAATAAGGTACATAATTAAATCTAATTTAATTTATTTTTATTTTATTTTATTATATCTATCAAATTAGATCTGAAATATCTTAGATCTGATCTAGATTTAAAAGAGAAAATTTTAAAATATCTCTCTTGATCCAATCAGATTTGAATGAATCTGATCCAAAAAATGAGATTTTTTCTATAGTGGAGACACTGGTATGGCATCCAGATGAGATGTAGAAGTATATCTACACTGAACATAATCAATGTAGCACTCTACTATCAAGAGTAGCAAGCGAAGGCCAATGGATATAAGTGTCCCTCCAATCTGAGATCACCATGGTGACTTGTAAGCAACTCACTGTATTTTGGTGCTGGACTGCCTGTATTTCTAATATTGGTTTAGAAGATTTTTGAGTACAGTCAAGTACTTATGAAGTTGGTGGGTAAGTCAAAATGAGATTGACCACTCTCGATCAACTTCAAGAAGAGAATGACTCACTGTGTTTCAATTTAGCAAAACCTAGGCCTGGATAATCCTCGTGAGGTGTCGTAGGAATTGCAAAATTTTGAGACACAATAGAGATGACTTGTATGAGTATTTGATAAGATACTAGAAGTCATCTGGAGCATTATTGGTCAAAGGGATGAATTATATGGTAAACATGGGCTAGGGTTCTAAGAATATTGCTTTGCATATATTCGATCTATCCAGACGTTGGGAACCATTGCTGGATGGTAACTTCGATTGATATGAAAATTGATTCCTATGCTATCGACTTAGATTTGAACCTATAGGATCACACACATTGGAACTTATAATCTGATCAGATGGTTAATCGATGATTGAGAATCATTTTAAGATCAATCCATCAATACGATTGGTGTTTGACCTAATGCAAGTGTTGCAGGAGGATCAATTAGTAATTGGATTGCTAATTGACTCAATTTGATTGAGCAATCAGGCTGAGATTAAGTATAATTAAATTAAATTTAATTAAAATTAATTTAGATTTAATTAGATTAAGTTTAATTAATTTATTGGATAAGTCAATTGCAAGAAAGAATAATTCCTTATTTGACTAGGACTTGGGTGCACCTAATTTAATTAAGCCCCAAGTTGGACTATGATTATCTTTAATTAGATTATATTTAATCTAATTTAAATATAATTTAAATAAGATTCAAACCTATTTTGACCTAGTCAAACAAGAGGAGTCCCAGTTGGACTGGGACTTCTCTTTCTCTTATGCCTAAGAAAGTTCATGCCCCATAATTTTATTTTTGCTGTTTATGTACATTCCCATGTCTAAGGAGAGTCTCCACACCCACATATCAGATTTTTTTGGGAGTTTGTTATGACTTGGTCAAAACTTGGAAGAAGTTGGGATTTATTTCCTACTTGGAATTATCCCTTTTGACCAAATCTCCTCCTTCTTATTTTGGATTCCTCTCCTATGCTCACCAGCCCTTTTGTGCACCATAATATCTTTCTTTTGGGCATGTAGAATCTCATAAATTTTCCACGGCAAAAACTAGAGAAAAGTGAGGAGGGGCGTGGAGACTTGAGGCGCCAACAATCTTGGAGAAGGCCCTTTCTTTTGGACATCAAACTTTGATGTCTTAATGAAGACAAGGTAAGAGAAGATTATCTTCTATTATATTTTTCTTTTGTATTTCTCTCTTTCTATTTTATTTATGATTTTGATATGATAATCTAAGAGAGAGAAAGTGAGATGGTATGGGGATCCATGCTTCAAGGCATTGAAGCATAGTGATTATCTTTGGACATGATTTGATCATGTCCTGATGAGAGAAGGAGAAGAGAAGAAAGGTCTTCTCTTAGAGTTTTTTGTGAGAATATTTTTTCTTCTTATTTTTATAAAAATTTTTAAGAGTAAAAATTAGAGTTGTTAGATCTAGAAACATAGAAAAAATCTAGAGGAGAAGGTCTCCTCTTGTCCTAGCAAAGAGATATTTTTAGCACATCAATCATTGATGTCCTGAAGGAGAAGATTTATCTTCTCTTAGGATTTATTTTTTCTTATTTTTATTTTTTGATTTATGAAAGATCCAAGGGTTGGACTTCTTTCTTATTTCTTCTCATATTCTTCATCTCGTGGAGTGTCCAAGAGATTCGAAGAATATGTTCTTGATTGACCATCAAGAGGGATCCACGAGAAGCTAGCACTTAGAGCAGATCTTCATTCGATGAACCTCCAATCTGTATTATGCATGTGCGACTCTAAATGCAATAACAAAAATCAACCACAAAGTTCTTGACCCGTGTAAAGGTAAGAGATTTAATCTCTTGATAACCTAGATATGATCTAGGGTTAGATCTAGAATTGTTTTAAATCTAGGTATTGATATGATCAATACCACTTATGATTAATTTAATTTTAGATTTATATTTATATCATGACATGTTATAGATCCTTGATGTAGGGTTTTGTAATCTGATTACATGCTTTTATAGATTAAATAGTTTAATCTGCATCTTCCGCTGCATATTATTTAAAAAATATTTTGAAATCTATGCATGAAACCTTGCATATTTTTCTTCAGTGGTATCAGAGCATCTAGGTTCTTTTATAACATATTCATGTATGCTTAAGAATAAATCTAAAAATTAAAATTAATTAAAGATCACACATACTATCATAAGGTTGTCCTATTGTAAGGTTAACCCCTTACAATGAAAATGTTGTCCTAGTATGTGCTGATCTGAATCTGAATCATGAATAATTTTGATTAGATCTAAAAAAATTTATGATTTAATTTTTTAATTTAAATTTAAAATTAAATAAATATTATATTTATTTTAAATTATTTAGATTACATCTAAATAATATTAGGATTGCACATACTGCCATAAGGTTGTCCTACTGTAAGGTCTATCCATTATAGTGAAAAGATTATCCTAGTATGTGCTGATCCAAGAAACCTAAATTATAAATATATTAGATGAGATCTAAAATAATTTATGATTTATTTTTAAATTTTAAATCTAATAATAAATAATTTATGATCTGATTTTGATCATTTAGATGAGATCTATGTGATATGTTTCATGTTTTGATCTAGATCTTCATGTTGCATATGTTGATATGTAGCTTTATTTTTGAATCTAGTTTGCATATGTATGACATATAAGTTTTATAGAATTTAAATTGCAAACTTACTTTTTACAAAATCCTAGATTTGAAATCCTAGGACATGATCGAAACATTGAAACAAATCAGATCTAAAACCATCATTTGAATTTGATTCAAAGTAAAGTATTTATAATTTAAAAAATATTTTAAATAATAAAATTAAAAATTAGTTTTGAGATTCCATAAATCCAAATCCATAAGCCTTGAAGTTAATTAAGAATTAAGTGATTGTTTAGGATCTAGGTTTATGATTTGAAGATCCTAAGATAATTTCATAAAACATGGGTTAAAGGGTCATGGGTTAGCTTGATCAGGTCATTAACTGGGTTATAGCTAGGGTTCGATTAAACATGGACTTAGTTAAGAAATTGATCAAACCTAATTAATAGTTAATTAGGATTAGGTCATTTCTTTTTATAGATCAATTCAATAGTTGTAATTGATCATAGTCCATACATCTAACAAATGAATCTGATCATGGCTTAGTGGTCGAGCCTGAGTCTTTAGACAGACCAAATCAAAACTGATAAATCAATTAGTGTCTAAGGTAAGTTTGGCATTCTGAATTGGTGGTTTTTAATTAGCAACCCGCTTATCTGGCCATTTCTGATGGTGTCTAAGGCAAGCTTTGGCAGACCCTCCCACCAATCTTACTTACCTGATCAATGTGGTTAATTAGCTTTTGATTAGGTTGCTCATTGATTTGAGCTAACCCATGTCATATAGGTAAATTAGTGAGACTGATTTTGCTCAATAAGACTGATATAGGTGCCCATGGACTGAAATTGATCATAGTCCTCATCAATGACTTGAGAAGTCAGTGGGAGGACTTAACTTGGTGAAGTCACTGAGAGCAATTTGGTCCATGTCTTCTCTATCCTAAAATCATAAATAAAATATAAATTCTCTAAAATTATTAGATCCTTAAAATGATAAAGTTATGGGGATAACTGAGTCATAGCCTCCCATTAAGGTGTTTGATAATAGGTCCATTAACTTAATAATCATTGGAGGCCCATAGGCCTAGTGCTTATTGACTAATGGAATTGTCATTCATCATATGATGATTTGGATGTCTCTCTAATGATGGTTAGGTTGACCAACCATAGTTGGACTTAATCATTCGTTAGTTAGATGCACCAAGTATGCTCATGTTAATGGTTGGACCTAATCGGATCCTTACAGTGAAGGCCCTAGCCTACTGATTAGTTTTTTGGAGCAAAACTAAATTACTAAAAATTATTTAGAAAAATAATTGGTTATGAACCTACCCTTAGATATACATGGGTTGACCAATCATAGTTGGGCTTGTGTACAATCTATGTGAATTTTTGTACCTACCAAGAAATTAGGATAATTCCTCGAATTGAAGGTAGAGGCTACTAGTTCGAATAAAATAGTGGGAGAACCTTTAGAGTAAAGTTCAAGTCTTTAGACTTAATGTAATTCATATACTTAGATCATTATTCTCTTTTCTCAAATTAAGGCTAAACCCTAATTGGTCCTATCACTGTTAAACAATAATAACTTATGGGACCCAACTTTGATAATTAGTATCAAAAGTTGAATTTGATTCAATAGTATGAATGGGTTCGTATTGGGGCTTTTGAGCTCAGTCAAAATAATTAGTCCAAAATTAATCCAAATCAGGCATAGTGCTTCTACTATTAGAAGCAGGGTCATAGGAAGAAGAATTATCTTACTTTTCTTGACCATGACATGTTAAACAAGAGAAAGGAGCAAGAGTTGCTCATCAAGAATGTTATATGATAATACCTTAAAATTTTTTATATATAATTCTACTACCTGGGTATTAGATATCGGTAGTCTTATGCAATTTATTGCAAAGACTATAAATAAGTGGGATATTTGAAAATGGTGAGAAATACCTAAATGTTTGGTATGAAAGTCTTATTCCAATTCTAGCTTTAGAAATTATCAAGCTTATTTTCAAAAGATGTCATTTTGAGTGATTGTCATTATTATCTATTATTTATGATAAATGTGATCTCTGTTGGCCTTTTGGTCAGAGATGGTTATCATTTATCAATAAAAAAAATTATTATAATATTATTATGAATAATATTATAATAATACATGAATAATAAAAAAAAATATTTAATATTTATATAGCCTGTTAAGTATAATATATAGATTTAACAAACACCCAAGTTAGATTATGTGATGGATGACTATATTTGGCATTATAGGCTTAGTCATCTTGATAAGAACAGGATAAACAGGTTAGCTTAAGTAGAAAACTCGACATCAATGGTTGTGAATCGTTGATAACCTATGAGTTTTGTCTTCTTGGAAAGATGACAAAATCATCTTTTACTGAAAAAGATGAAGGAGTCGATAAAGTTCTAAGTCTCATACATAGTGATGCATGTAAACCTCTGAACTTAAGTGCCAAAGGAAGATATTAATATTTCATTACAGATGACTTATCTGGGCATAGGTGTGCTGGCCTGAATTATTTAAAATATTCAAATGATTCAATAATGAAATAAAAAAATAAACTAGATAAGATATTAAAACTCTTCGATCAGATCAAGGAGATGAATACTTATCTAGTGAATTTGTGACATATCTAGGAGAGAATTGAATTCTCTCTCAATGGATTTCTTTTCAGAACATAGTGTATTTGAAAGAAGAAATTGAACTTTGTTAGACATGGTTCAATCCATAATAGGGTTCACAAATCTACCTATTTTAGGGTTGTGCTCTTGTGACTACTTATTTTACTTTGAAAATTTATACCGAGTGAATTTATTGCATAGACTCCATATTGGATATGGATCGGGCGTAGACCTAGACTCTCTCACCTTCAGTTTTGGGATTGATCAGGCTATGTCATAAGTTTACACATAGATAAACTTGGATCCTGATCCAATAGGTATTTAAGGATTATTAATTCTACCATACTGAAGAATATAAGATGTTCATCAGTAGAAGGACATGTTAGATATATGTGCCCTAGAAGTCAGATTGGCTGACACTTGTAATACACTTCTAAGGGCAAAATTATAATTTTAATTATAAATAATAAAATCAATTATTTTCTATTATAGTGTGTATTTGAAAGTGTTTGTGATACATCCCTTGAGTTAATGATAATAATAGTTTATATTTTTAAGAGTTGAAAATTTAAGACATGAATTTTCATTATTAACTCATAAAATGCACCCGACCATAGGATCATCATGAGGATAGTGATTAATCTGGAATGTTAGTCTATGATCGCTTCTTTAGGATAGATGAGTCTTGAGTCAATGGTGTAGAGACACCAGAGCGAGAGTACAGAAACTCGTTAGAGAACGAGGGCATTGAGCGTGATCACCTTGAGCAGTCATCAGGAAGTCTACCTTTTCGTCGATGACTGGCTCGAAGCTACAGTAGTATGTCTAATTCTTTGACCTAAGGTGCATCGATAGTTCACCTTGAGGGTGTTACAGTTTGACTACACCATAACTCGATCTCCTAGTCATTCAGAATCCTGAGGTATATGTTGGCTATATCATGTTCATTGTAGGATTGGATTGCAGTAATAGGGGACCTATCTACCTCGGTAGAAGAGGAGCAGCCCTATGATGATCATGAGAATGAAGTCCATAAGCTCATGGCCATGGCAGAGTGAAATAATAGAAAGAGTTTTTATTAGATTTTTTACATTGGACTTGAATCGAATGATTAATTCGTATGATAGATATTAGGGTTTGACGAGATCACCTTAACCCTAATCCGATCGGAGCTCAAGATAGAGAAACTTAATCACATAGGTAACTGCACCGAGAGATTTATTTTCAGTTCTGATGGATTGTCACCATATGCTACTAGGTGTCACTGGTGGATTTTGGGAGCAATTAGAATGATTTGGATGATCGATCATACTAGTTGTCTGAATCAAAAAAGTTCTGATCCATTGGAAGATGTTTCAATGATATCAATGATAGAGATTGCGATATATCCCATTACCATACGAAATTGAGCCTAACTAGATCAATCAAACAAGGGTTTGGATATGGATATCATCAATTGGACTAACCCAGTTCAATTGATTTGAATAAGATTCAATTAGGTTCAAGAAAATTATGTTAGGACATGATTGAGCCTAATGTTCTCCTTTAACAATCATTAAAGCTTGTCTCGACTGAGCCAAATGTGTTTGGGCTCAGTCAGAAATCTTTACTTGGTTTGACTGGAGCTTGTTTAAGTTAGAAAAGGATTGTCTTAATTTATGAGATAAATTTGAGATAACACCTGCTATTTTCTATCACCTGCTAAATCTTGTCCTTAGACTTTGGTCAAATATTGACCTTTGACACTTAGACATCTGCCCATGCGTCATACACCCATAGGAGAGAACTTTAACCCTTATCCTTCTACTAAAAGGTAGATAGATAAAGGGTGCATGCCTAGGAAGGCGTGTGCTCCACGTGGATAAGGATTGGAGTCCTATACAGATAGGACTCCAGTTGCTTCAGGGAATTAACCTAGATGGCGCCAAGAAGTCCTGTTTGACCAGTCTTGGCACCATCTAAGAAGAGTTTTGAGGGACTCTAATCTAATTAGATCAAATGATGTTATCTTATTAATCAAATTTAGATCTAATTGCATAAAGAGCCATGATTGACTGGGATGATGTGGCACTGCATGGCACAGCAGGGTCTATAAAAATCTTGTCTGCACCTAGATTGAGAGAGCTTCTACCTTAGCCCATGCCACATAGCCCCTCTCCCTCCTTCTCCATGCCACCCTCTGGTCCTCTCTCTCCTCTCCATGCCTAAGAGAATTTGGGTATGAGTTAGGTGAGATCCAAGCAAGAGAAAGGCGACAGGAAAGGAAGAAGACAGCACTGCTACAAGAGACAATGACTGATCTTCAAAAGCCATGTTGAAGACCTTCAAGATCAGATCCAAATCTAATTTTGAAGGATAGATTGAGAAGGAGAAGATCTTCAGATTCTACCTAAGTGGATATTGATAGAGGCCATGTACTTGCATGGCTACATCCAGTGCTTCAGGCAAATATCAGGATCATCATAGGATAATAGGATTATCCATAACAAAGATATGATTAAATTAGATTTAATTTAATTTTACTTTCTTTATTAGATCAATAAGATCAAATTTGAAGAGTCTCAGATCTAATTAGGATCTTAGAAAAAAATTTTGAAATATTCCTCTTGATCCAATCAGATCTGAACGAAACTGCATCGAGATAATATGACTTTTCCCTTCAATGGATATCAGAGCCAGGTTTCAAAATTTATTAGATCTAATTTTAATTTATTTTTAATATAATAATTAGATGATCTTAGATGTCACATGAGATGTGATTAAATCTAAAATTAGAAAATTTAAAATTAAATAATCTAAATCTAAGATGTATGAGATGCATGACTAGACTAGGAATAGAATTATTCTATATGTAGTCTAACATGATCATAATTTTAATTTGATTAATTATAATTTTTAGATCTATTTATTTATTATTTTTTAATATTATAAATATTATAATTAGATCTAAAAAATAGAAAATAAATTTATTTAATTTATTCATATGAGATATGATAGATGCATGTTTGGAATAATTGTAGAATAGTTCTACAAAATTATCTAGAATAAATTTTAATTTGATATGATCAATTTAAATCATATTTTTTAGATATTTATGAGATAATTTAGATTAGAAAATATGCATGATATGATACATGAGATGTATGCAAAATATATTTTTAAGTTAGATCAATTTTTATTTATAAGTTTTGTTTATGAACCCTAAACTTAATTAAGAATTAAGATTATAAAATATATTAGATCTAAAATTAAGAATTTTTAGATCTAAGACATATTCATAAAATTGAGTTTGGACTTGGGTAGCTCAATTAGATCTAGTGATTGATCAAACCGAATCAAGTATCATTTAGATGGGATCAAGAGTGCTTAAATTGACTAGCCTAATATGATTAAGTCTAGATCAAGTTCGAGTCACATGAGTGATCGATCAAGTTAAGACCTAATTAGGCTCAGTGGTTAGAGTCTGGATTGTAGGCTAATCCGATTGGTTCTAACTCAATAATTTGGTGTCTAAGATAAGTTTGGTAGATATGATCGACTGATTTTTAATTGAGAGCTACTCGACTCAAATATGTTCTTATTGAGTTAATGGCATATCCCTTCCACCGGTCTCACTTACCTGATCATATTTATCGACTCAGTCCTGATCGAAGGTGGCTAATAATCTGAGCTAACCCATGCCACTAAGTTAGTCATAATGGTTATGGCTATGTCAAGTCAAGTTTAAAGAGATCTAAATCAAATCTTCCTAAGGAAAGATTAAGTCTAAGATTTTCCATGATTGTAGATATGTGTGCCCTTCCCGGGGTTGATTGTTCTCGATTGGTCATAGTGGTTCAGTTGCACCAGAAAGATGCAACCATGTTTATTAGGCATTGGATGCTATGGGCTGGAGGATGGATTGGGCTCAATATTTTAGATACGATGAGAGATCTAATTAGGAATCCAATATGTGCAAATGGTGGGTCTGACTTAACTAAGGAGTGGATCAATATTTCGGACATGGTGAGATTCATGAATTAGAGATCAAGCTTGGGTGCATCATGATTAGAGAATCATTAGACAAGAGTTGTTCACTCATTGGCTAACCCATCACCAATAACTGTTAGATGAGGTGATGAGTTAGTTGGTGGGACTGCACCATCCACTAGAAATCAGTAATCATGAAGATTTTTGCATCTCTATAGAGAGAGTGTAGGGATCGATAAAATAGTGGAAGCTAATTTATTTAAAAATTAAATTTCTAAATAAATTGGTCAAGTCTTAATTATAAAATCTAATTAGAAACTTTAACTCTCTACAGAAAAAAGAAAAATATCTGCATCCAACCCACTAGCCCATATCACCCATAGACTGATTGGATCCAATTATAAGGATTGGATCTGAAACTTCAAAATTATTTTAGATTTTGAGAAGTTAACTCATGTATTATTAGACTAGGATCCTCCCATTTTACCGGCCTGTCCGTCTGCTGAACAAAGAGCGTCTCTTGACAAATAGATGGATGAAGATAATAAGGTCAGATACTATATGTTGGGTTCAATGTCTGATGAACTTCAGTGCCAACATGAAGATATCAAGACTGTCTGCTAAATGTTAGCTCACCTGCAAGAGTTATTTGGTGAATAGAATCGCACAACCAAATATCAGATCACTAAATGACTATTTAAGGCTAAAATATGTGATGGACAGTCAGTCCAAGATCATTGTCTGATGATGATCAAAAATTTGGAAGAGCTTGAGAAGCTTAGAGTGAAGTTAGATCAGGATCTGCAGAATGATATAATTCTGCTATCCTTGACTGATGCATATAGGCAGTTCATCATGAACTATCATATGCATAAACTTTAGAATACTTTGATCGAGCTTATGAATATGCTGGTTACTGCTGCACTTTCTATAAAAGATTCTAAAGGCTCAGTACTTGCTATGGAACGGACTTCCTCGAAGAGAAGGTCTTTTGAAAAGAAGAAAAAGTCTGTAAAAAGGTAGAAGATGGAAGGTGGAAAGAAAAGATAGGCAGAGCTGAAGAAGAAGGCCGCTGACAAAGAAAAGTGTTTCCATTGTAATACTAACGGCCACTGAAAGTGGAACTGCCCTACATACCTGACCATCTTGAAGAATAAGAAGAAGGCAGGTCCTTCTGGAGATATGCTCGTTATTGAATCTGACCTTATGATTTCTTCTGCATCCAATTAGGTGCTTGATTCTGGTTCTAGTGCTCATTTGTGCACTTCCATGTAGGATCTTGAGGATAGCAGGAGGTTGAGGGATGGTGAGATGGTCCTATGCATTGAAAATAGAGCAAGGGTTGCTGCTGTGGTCGTGAAAATCTATCCTCTTCGACTATCATCTGATTTAGATTTAGTACTTAGGGATTATTATTATGTGCCTGGAGTAAGCAGAAATTTGATTTCTATTTCATGTTTAGCACAAGAAGGCTATGTAATTAGTTTTCTTGAGGACCATTGTAATATTTTTTATGAAAAAAATAAAATTACAAGTGATTTTCTTATTAATGGTCTTTACCAGTCATATATTGATGTATCTATTTTTAATATCGAGCAAAATGTGAATGCTATAAAATCAAAATGACCCAAGGATAGTGCAAACGATAGGTATCTATGGCACCTTAGACTAGGTCATATAGCAGAAGATAGGATTAACAAATTGAAGAAAATCGGACCATTGAGTCCATTAATTTTCGAGTCATATTTAATTTTTGAATCATATCTTTATGGCAAAATAACTAAACTCCCTTTTATGGGACATGGGGAAAGGGCCATGGTTTTACTTGTCCTAGTATATACTGATGTGTGCGGTGAAGGAAAATCCTGATTTCTCGGATCAGGTTCGTTCAGATCTGATCAGATCAAGAGATATATTTTAAAATTTTTTCTCTTTGATCCTAATTAGATCTGAGATATTTTAGATCTGATTATTATTATTTTAGAAATAAAATAAAATCTAGATAAATTAAATCAAATTTAATTTATCTTGATATGGGTAATTCTATTACCCATTAATGATCCTGTATGCAGCGGAAGGTTCTGGATCTAGCCACGCAAGTGCCTGGCCTCTATCGATATCCACTCGAGCAGGATCTGGAGATCTTCTTCTTCTCTATCATGTCTCCATAGATTAGATCTGGATCTGATCTGGAGGATCTTCAAAACTTCTTTTGAAGATCAGCAGTCGTCCTTTGCAGCAGTGCAGCCTTCTAGCTTTCAGTCGCCTTTCTTTGATCTGGATCGCACCAACCAAGCTCCAAAACTCTTTTGGACATGGAGAGGAGAGGGAGAAGGTGGGTTTGGCATGGAGGAAGAGGGGAGAGGCAGCCTTGGGGCATGGGTTTGAAATTTCTTCAACTTAATTTGAGTTGGGCGCAGGGTCTTATTTATAGACTGTCTGTGATCCAACTCCTCTTCTTCCCAACCAATCACAACTCTTTGTGAAATCAGATCTAAATCTGATTGGTGGGAATAGAGTCCCCTGGATTCCTCCTTAGAGGGCATGCCTAAGACCAGTCAAAGTTGGTTCTTAGGAGAACTCTAATTGGAATCCAAAAAGGAGATGGAGTCCCTGTCCAATAGGGACTCCTAGGCGCCTCCAACTTGGGCACACGCCAAGGGTGGCGTGCGCCCTCTTCCTTGCCAGGTTCTAGCAGGGGGACAGGCCCCCACCAGCTCTCCAATAGGTGCATGACATGTGGTCAAAAGTCAAAGTGTCAATGGTCAACATTTGACCAGTCAAAGGTAGACTTTTGACCAAAGTCAAAGAACAAGAAATGGCAGGTGACCAAAAATGGCAGGTAATGTCTTACAAAATAAGACAACCTTTTCTAACTTGGACAACCTCCAGTCAGACCATATGAAGGCCTCTGATTGAGCACAAACTCCTTTGGCTCAGTCAGGACAACTATTTATGATAGTAAAAGAAGAACGTTAGGTTCAATCGAGTGCTAGCACGATTTTCTTGAACCTAATTGAATCTCATTCAGATCAATTGAACTGGATCAGTTCAATTGATGATCACCAGATTCAAACCCTTATTTGTGTGACCCAGTTAGGTTCAGTTCTGTATGGTAATGGGATATGTCATGATCTCTATCATCGACATCATCGAAACTTCTTTCGATGGATCAGAACTCTTCTGATTCGAACAGCTAGAATGATCGATCATCTAAATCATTCTAATTGCTCCCAAAATCCACCAGTGACACCTAGCAGTATATGGTGGCAACCCATCAGAGCTGAATGCGAACCTCTTGGTGCAGCTACCTGTGTGATTAAGTTCTTCTATCTTGAGCCCCGATCAGATTAGGGTTAAGGTGAACTCGTCAAACCCTAGTTTCTATCATATGATGTAATCATTCGATTCGAGTCCAATGTGAAAATCTAAATAGAAACTCTTTCTATTATTTCACTCTGCCATGGCCATGGGACTTCTGGACTTGATTCTCATGATTATCATAGGGCTGCTCCTCTACCACCGAGGTAGATAGATTCCATCTTGATGCAATCCAGTTCCTACAATGAACATGCTATAGCCAACATACACCTCAGGGTTCCATATGGCTAGGAGACCGAGTAATGGTGTAGTCAAACTATAACACCCTCAAGGTGAACTGCCGATGCACCTCAGATCAAAGAACCAGACACACTACTGCAGCATCGAGTCAGTCATTGACGAGAAGGTAGACTTCCTAATGACTACTCGAGGTGGTCACGCTCAGTGCCCTCGTTCTCTAACGAGTACCTGTACTCTCGCTCCGGTGTCTCCACACCGTAGACTCAAGACTCATCTACTAAAGAGAAGCGATTGTACACCAACCTTTCGGATCAATCACCATCCTCGTGATGATCCTATGGTCGGGAGCATTTTATGAGTTAATAATGATTATTCATGTCTTAAATTTTCAACTCTTGAAAATATGAATTATCATTACCATTAACTCAAAGGATGTATCACAGACACTAAATACACATATGTGATAGAAAATAATCCATTTTATTGATTATAGTCAAAATTATAATTTTGCCCCTAGAAGTGTATTACAAGTGTCAGCCAATTCTGGCTTCTAGGGCACATATATCTAACACCCTAGAGGCAATTTTGTCTACTTCATAACCTTTGATTTGTCTTAAGTATGGGTATGTGTATCTTGTGAGACACAAATCTAAAGCCTTTAAAAAGTTTAAAGAATTAAGACATGAAGTAGAAAAGCATACTGAAAAACTCATTAAGGTTCTTCGATTAGATCGAAGAGGTGAATACCTTAGTCGAAAATTTTTGGACTATCTCAAGTAAAATGGCATAGTCTCTTAAGGGACTCCACCTGGAACACCTCAACTCAATGGGATTTTTGAACGTAGAAATCAGACCCTATTAGATACGGTCCAATCCATGATGAGCTTTATAAACCTTCTTGATTTTCTCTGGAGACATAGTCTGCTAACTGCTATATATTTACTGAAAAAGATTTTCACTAAAATCGTTCCTACCACACCGTATGAGATATGGCATGGTAAGAAATCAAGTCTGAGTCATCTCAAAATTTGGGGTTGTCCGGCTCATGTCAAAAGACAACAAGCGGACAAGTTAGAGTTTAGGTCCTTTAGAGCTTGATTCATAGGATATCCTAAAGAGTCATTAGGATACTATTTCTACATTCCAGAAGACCATAATGTGATTGTGAGTCGACATGCCATCTTTCTTGAAAAATAGTTTATTCAAGATAGCGGCATTGGAAAGCAGATCAAGCTTGAGGAGAAAGTCTCACAAGAGCAACGAGCTAAGGACCCCATGGAACCAAATCAAATTGAGCCAATACAATCACTACCTCCACCTCGTAAATCGAAAAGGGTTTCCCATCTCCTTAAGAGGTACTTAGGTACTATTTCAAATGAAGTAGAGAAAATATTCCTTATAGGTAATGGAGTTCATGGTAATGATCCCAAAACCTATGATGAGGCGATATCAGATATTGACTTCGAGAAATGGTTAGAGATAATAAAGTCAAAAATTGACTCGATGCACTCAAACCAAGTTTGGATCTTGATAGATCTACTAGAAGGTATAGTACCTATTGGGTGTAAATGGATCTACAAGAGAATGATTGGTGCAGATGAAAATGTGGAGATATTCAAAGCAAGATTAGTGGCAAAAGGGTATAGTTAGCATGAACGCATTGACTATCAGGATATCTTTTTGCTAGTAACTATGCTAAAATCCATCCGCACATTGCTTGCTGTTGCAGCTTATTTCGATTATGAAATATGGCAAATGAACGTAAAAATAATATTCTTAAATGGATACCTTAAGAAAGATATCTATATGGAATAGCCGCTAAGTTTCACATCCAGTGATGCTAATCACAAAGTATGCAAAATGCAAAGGTCCATATATGGACTCAAGCAAGTATCTCAGAGCTAGAATACTCATTTTAATGATGTGATCTCCAATTGGCTCCTCCTGCACCTGAAGGAAAATCCTGATTTTCGGATCAGGTTCGTTCAGATCTGATCAGATCAAGAGATATATTTCAAAAATTTTTTCTCTTTGATCTAATCAGATCTGAGATGTTTCAGATCTGATTCTTATTATTTTAATAATTAAAATAAAATTAGATAAATTAAATCAAATTTAATTTACCTTGAATGTGGGTAATCCTATTACCCGTTGATGATCCTGTAAGCAGCGGAAGGTTCTGGATCTAGCCACGCAAGTGCCTGGCCTCTACCGGTATCCACTCAGGCTGGATCTGGAGATCCTCTTCTTCTCTATCACATCTCCAAAAATTCAGATCTGGATCTGATCTGGAGGATCTTCAAAACTCCTTTTGAAGATCAGCAGTTGTCCTTTGCAGCAGCGCAGCCTTCTAGCTTTCTGTCGCCTTTCTCTCATCTGGATTGCACCAACCAAGGATCCAAAACTCCTTTTGGACATGGAGAGGAGAGGGAGAAGGATGGACTTTGGCATGGAGGAGGAGGAGGAGAGGCAGCCTTGGGGCATGGGAATTTCAATTTTTTCAATCACTCCTTGAGTTGGGCGTAGGGTCTTATTTATAGACTATGCTGTGATCCAACTCCTCTTCTTCCCAACCAATCACAACCCTTTGTGAAATCAGATCTAAATCTGATTGGTGGGAATAGAGTCCCCTTGGATTCCTCCTTAGATGGTGCCTAAGACCAGTCAAAGTTGGTTCTTAGGAGAACTCTAATTCGGAATCCAAAAAGGAGATGGAGTCCCTATCCAACAGGGACTCCTGGGCGCCTCCAACTTGGGCACACGCCAAGGGTGGCGTGCGCCCTCCTCCTTGCCAGGTTCTGGCAGGGGGACAAGGCCCCCACCAGCTCTCCAATAGGTGCATGACATGTGGACAAGAAGTCAAAGTGTCAATGGTCAACATTTGACCAGTCAAAGGTCAACTTTTGACCAAAGTCAAAGGACGAGAAATGGCAGGTGACCAAAAATGGCAGGTAATTGTCTTACAAAATAAGACAACCCTTTTCTGACTTGGACAAGGCTCCAGTCAGACCAAGTGAAGGCCTCTGATTGAGCACAAACTCCTTTGGCTCAGTCAGGACAACTATTTATGATAGTAAAAGAAGAACGTTAGGTTCAATCGAGTGCTAGCACGATTTTCTTGAACCTAATTGAATCTCATTCAGATCAATTGAACTGGATCAGTTCAATTGATGATCACCAGATTCAAACCCTTGTTTGTGTGACCCAGTTAGGTTCAGTTCTGTATGGTAATGGGATATGTCATGATCTCTATCATCGACATCATCGAAACTCCTTTCGATGGATCAGAACTCTTCTGATTCGAACAGCTAGAATGATCGATCATCTAAATCATTCTAATTGCTCCCAAAATCCACCAGTGACACCTAGCAGTATATGGTGGCAACCCATCAGAGCTGAATGCGAACCTCTTGGTGCAGCTACCTGTGTGATTAAGTTCTTCTATCTTGAGCCCCGATCAGATTAGGGTTAAGGTGAACTCGTCAAACCCTAGTTCTCTGTCATATGATGTAATCATTCGATTCAAGTCCGATGTGAAAATCTAAATAGAAACTCTTTCTATTATTTCACTCTGCCATGGCCATGGGCTTCTGGACTTGATTCTCATGATCATCATAGGGCTGCTCCTCTACCACCGAGGTAGATAGATTCCATCTTGATGCAATCCAGTTCCTACAATGAACATGCTATAGCCAACATACACCTCAGGGATTCCATATGGCTAGGAGACCGAGTAATGGTGTAGTCAAACTATAACACCCTCAAGGTGAACTGCCGATGCACCTCAGGTCAAAGAACCAGACACACCTACTGCAGCATCGAGTCAGTCATTGACGAGAAGGTAGACTTCCTAATGACTACTCGAGGTGGTCACGCTCAGTGCCCTCGTTCTCTAACGAGTACCTGTACTCTCGCTCCGGTGTCTCCACACCGTAGACTCAAGACTCATCTACTAAAGAGAAGCGATTGTACACCAACCTTCTGGATCAATCACCATCCTCGTGATGATCCTATGGTCGGGAGCATTTTATGAGTTAATAATGATTATTCATGTCTTAAATTTTCAACTCTTGAAAATATGAATTATCATTACCATTAACTCAAAGGATGTATCACAGACACTAAATACACATATGTGATAGAAAATAACCCATTTTATTGATTATTAGTCAAAATTATAATTTTGCCCCTAGAAGTGTATTACAAGTGTCAGCCAATTCTGGCTTCTAGGGCACATATATCTAACAATCTCCCACTTGTCCTAAAGCCAATTGGCTACAAGTCTAAGTCCCATCTTCTCAAGGTGGG
Organism: Cocos nucifera; assembly: GCA_006176705.1. Classification (NCBI taxonomy): domain Eukaryota; kingdom Viridiplantae; phylum Streptophyta; class Magnoliopsida; order Arecales; family Arecaceae; genus Cocos; species Cocos nucifera. The sequence goes on along the minus strand of QRFJ01002922.1, from coordinate 134,876 downwards.
CTTCGATCTTCTGCTGGCCCAACGGCTTTGTAAGTGGGTCTGCCACATTATTGTCTGTGGAGTTGACTCTCTTGACCTCGACGTAACCCTTCTCGAGGTAATCGCGGATGAGGTGGTATCGCCGCTCAATGTGCTTGGATTTCTGGTGAGACCTCGGCTCCTTAGCAAGGGCTATGGCGCCATTGTTGTCGCAGTATAGAGGAATGGCATCTGATGGCATTACTCCAATTTCTGCAGCAAACTTCTTGTACCAGAATGCTTCCTTCGCAGCCTCTGATGCAGCGATATATTCTGCTTCCATGGTGGAATCTGCTATCATGGTTTGCTTGGAACTCTTCCAGCTGACAGCACCACCATTGCACACAAACAGACTCCCAGATGTCGACTTTCGATCATCTATATCGGACATGAAATCCGAGTCTGTGTATCCCTGGACTTGGAGTTCTCCATTACCAAAGACCAACATCATATCCTTAGTTCTTCTTCAAGTACTTAAGGATACATTTCACAGAAGTCCAGTGTTCTTCACCTGGATTTGACTGATATCTGCTTGTGACACTCACAGCATGGGCTATATCAGGTCGTGTACATAGCATGGCATACATGAGGCTCCCTATTGCAGAAGCATAAGGGATCTTGCTCATGCATTCTATTTCCTCAGGTGTGCTAGGGCACATCTTCTTGGAAAGATGAATACCATGTCTGAAGGGTATTAATCCCCTCTTAGAGTTTTCCATACTAAACCTCTTTAGTACTTTCCTCTATGTACATCTTCTGTGAAAGTCCTAGCATCCTATTCGGTCTATCCCTATAGACCTTAATTCCTAGAATAAAGGATGCTTCACCTAGGTCTTTCATGGAGAATTCCTTGGACAACCATAATTTTGACTGTTGTCAATCATGGGAATATCATTCCCAATAAGGAGGATGTCATCCACGTACAATACGAGGAAGACAACAGCGCTCCCACTGACCTTTTTGAAAGACACACGGTTCCTCTTCATTTTTGATGAAACCAAATATTTTGATCACATCATTGAAATGAGTGTTCCAGCTCCGAGATGCTTGCTTAAGTCCATATATGGACCTTTGCAGCTTGCAAACCTTGTGATCAGTATCACTGGATGTGAAACCTAGCGGCTGTTCCATATAGATATCTTCCTCAAGATATCCATTTAAGAACGCCATTTTCACGTCCATTTGCCATATTTCATAATCGAAATAGGCTGCAATGGCAAGCAATGTGCGGATGGATTTTAGCATAGCCACTGAGAAAAGGTATCCTGATAGTCAATGCCTTCGCATTGACTATAACCTTTTGCCACTAGTCTAGCCTTGAATGTCTCCACATTCCCATCTGCACCAATCTTTCTCTTGAAGATCCATTTACACCCAATAGGTACTATACCTTCT